>JANHFR010000299.1:334264-345776 GCA_032468015.1 Mimophis mahfalensis | reverse complement strand
ACCCAGTCATACCGGTTGTTAAATTATTGGCTCCCAGTGTTTTCTTTTCTATGGGAAACGGGTCCAAATGGCTCTTTGAGTGTTTAAGTTTGCAGACTGCTACCCTAGGGTTTTCTCCGCACTGCCTGCGATGGCCTGCTTTTTGTGATTCCACATCCTTTGCAGGCAGCTCAGCGCCAGCCATGAGCCCCTTCGTGTCAGCTCAGGAAGGGAGGAGCAGCTGTCGCCACTGCTGAGTGCAGGGAGGGAAAAGCTCTGGCTCTCCTGCATAGCACGACCAGCTACTCACCTGAGCGTGCAGTGATGGCAGCAGGAGGAGGAGTCACCGTTGCCACCACCGTGATCCCAGCTCAGGAGGATAGCTGGTCGCGCTGTGCAGGAGAGCCAGAGCTGAGGAACGGCTTACCGACTGTGAGTTTTCAGACAGTAACAGAGATTCAGCTTGACAGTAGTTACCAGTCAAGACATTAGCAAATTAATAGGGAGGAAAAATCACCAAACAAGTCACGACGACTTTGTTGTCTGCAAGATTTACTCAGTCTCGTTTCTGACTTTTCAACAAATCAGTTTTTGGATGTCACCGCTGTTCAAAAGCTTACTATAGAAATAAAAAAAAAATCCTATTTCAATTATTCAATCATTTTCATCTTTCCCCATTCCATGGAACCCATGGAACAAACAGCAGAAAGGATCACAGAGTGTAAATCAGCGATGAGCAGATTTTCACACTGATTTATTAGATGGTCAGAAAAAAAGTAGAAATGCTCTTTTTTCTTTCTAGTATAAGAATACTTTTGGTTTAAGTAGGCCTATGCAAACTGAATTGAATCTTTAAGAAAACTACCAATAAGCAAGGATATTGGTGAATTCCATCAAACATTTGGGACCATAACATTCTTTTAAAATCAATCTCCAAAGCAACTATTATGAGAACTACTTTAAATATTATAAGGACCATAGGACAGATATTTAAAATGTTACAGAAGGTAAATAAGAAATACTAATCTAGGTTAAAAAGGAACAATCTGAATACAGGTACTCCTCGATTTAAATCAGTTCATTTAGTGACCGTTCAAAGTTACAACTGCAGTGGAAAAAGTGACTTATAACCATTTTTCACAGTTGCAACCTTTGTAGCATCTCCAGGGTCATGTGATCAAAATTCAGATGCCTGGCAAGTGGCATATATTTATGACCATTGCTGTGTCCCATGGTCACATGATCCACTTTTGCGACCTTCTGACAAGCAAAGTCAATGCGGAAGCCAATTCACTTAACAGCTGGGTTACTAACTTATCAATTGCTGTGATTCATTTAACAACTGTGGCAACAAAGGTCATAAAATAGGACAAGATTCACTTAACAAATGTCTCAAAAACAGAAATTTTGGGCTCTATTGTGGTCATAAGTCAAGGACTATCTGTATTTGCTTCCTTCTACAAGTAGGCACAATTCAGATGTGCTGCCATCAATTCTATAATGCCCTTTCTGCACAACCATTAGTTGTTCTAGTCTAAGATTGTTAAAATTCAATACTTTTGGGAAATACCAGAGAAAGTTGCTTTAAAATAAAAATCCAAAATTTCAGTCATATTAATTCACAAGCCCGAATTGGAATTTCTCATAGTTTTCACATAGAGTATTTGCAGAACCTCAAAGTATTCTTCAGCTCATTCCCATATGTGTGCCCAATTTTAAATTATTCACTAGAAAAATTATCTAATGCTTTAAATATAAAGGCACTGTATTTTTTGTTCTGATCATGAACTGAATCTATAAGTGCATATAACATGTGTCTTAAATAGATATTTATATCTTACGCAAATGCAAAATTATTTTGACAGATAATTTTTACTTTAAAAAAAACAGATTTGGGCTCTTAGGTGACTGAAGTTTTTTGGCAATTTGCATAGACCAGGGGTCTGCAAACTGTGGCTCTGGAGCCACATGCCCTCTGCTGCGGCTCCCTGTCAGCTGATCCCACCACTGACTGGCCCCTGCCCTGCCCTGCCCTCCCCGTCACTCTTTGCCTGGCCTGAGAGGGTAAGGGTGATAGCGTGGGATGGAGACTCACTCCATATTTCAGAGCAGGAGGCAACTGGGTGGGAATAAGTGAAGTGAGTTGGCCACACCCACCCAGTGATACCGGTTGTTAAATTATTGGCTCCCGGTGTTTTCTTTTCTGTGGGAAATAGGTCCAAATGCCTCTTTGAGTATTTAAGTTTGCAGACCCCTGGCACAGACAATGCTAGGACTAACTTTCTACATGATTTAATATCCTCTCTCAACAGCTCTAGAATTGTTTACCTATTCTCAAACTTCCCAGACTTTGTCAAAAAAAGAGCAGCACCGGTCATTATAATCACAACATTTGAAAGAAAGGCTGTATTATTTAGCTAGAACAATTCATGCATATAAAAGTTTGTTACCCACATAAGAAACTGTACTTCCTTGGCACAGAATGAACATTTCTCTTGAACATGCACTTTAAAAGCAATAGCCATCCCTTTGTGCTTGGCATGCTGGCAGTGTCAAAACTGGCTACATTAAATTCTGAAGTGAATGTTGCTAAAGCCCTTCTGGAAAAGCAAGCAGAACTATAAAAAGATGTGAAAGATCTAATAAACAGCAAATATAGATATAATAATATACAAAAGTTAGTAAGATCTATAACCCATTTTCCCCTTAAAATTTTATTTAAAGGGTAATGCAAATATATCCATAAAAGCTATATTTCAGGTATGGAAAAAGCACTATGCAGCATCAAAAGACTCTATCTCTGCCATACACTTTAATAATAAACCAAGCATTTTATAAATATCAGACAATTCAGTTGAAGTCATAGAAAGATCACAATCTTTATACCATAAGATATTTTTATAACACACTAAAAATAAGGAAGATGGTGTATTCTGATCAGTTTTAAAAATAGAATAAATACAGTAACTAAGAGATTGAGTCACAAATAATTTGTCTCTGTTTACACAATTCAACTCAAATCTAACAAGTTTTGAGAAATCAATAATGAATTATCCTTCTCAATCTAAAGGAAGTATCTCAAGAAAAAAAAAGATGGAAGGAGAGAGATATATATGTTATAAAAGGAATCAGGCATCCTCCTGTGGATCTAAAATAGATTTGAGAGACAAATTTAGGGAAAGGAACGGAAGATAGAACATGATTTCCCTTTGGAAATCATGAGTATATAAACAGTCCATCACCCATGCATTCACTATCACTTCAGTAATCTTCGTTTGTCTGAAATAAACTTCTTAGCGCACAATACAAACCTAGAAGTGTACTTATCACTAAAATTTTAGTTCACATTACTGGCAGATATGAATTACTATTATTAAAACAACATATTGAGAAGTCTTTTAAGAGGATACAGATTAAACTACAGGAAAAGATTATATCAAACAATGGTTTTTCAATTTAAAACCTAAAATGCATATTCTATCTATAAAGTCATAATCAACCAGAGGAAAAAATACAAACAACTAAGCTAAAACATTCAATAATAATTTCACTCTTTATCATTTTAGATTACTATTAGAACAACAATAGCTGAAGTTATTTATCTGCATTTAGAGTCTTGTTATGTTGTAAAAATATACTGTGCAGCTATATTTTTTTGGATGATCAACACTTAATTTTCATTCCAATGAGGCAAAGGCAAAATAGGAAAAACAAGCTTCTTGGTGCAGCAAATTCTACTGAGCTTTTTACACAGGTCCATTTAAAAAGCTAGCTCCAAGCCTGGAAGTTCCATAAGTTATAACCATTTACTACACATTATTAGCAAAGACTCCTCTCAGTTACAGATATTCATCAAAGCTTTTTTGGTAACTCCCAATGCAGCTGAGTGAACACTGTCCACCCTGAAAGTCTATGCTTTACATAAACAATCAATCATATTTTTAGATTTATTTTAGACTAGCTGATTACCCAGCGTTGTCTGGGTATTCCTTTCCTTTCGTTTCCCTGTTCTTTCTTTCCTTGCTTTCTTTTTGTTTCCTTTCCTCTTCCCTTCTTTTCTTCCTTTCCTTTCCCCTTCCTTTCCCTTTGTGCTTTCCTTTCCTTTTCCCATCCCCTCCTTTCATTTCGTTTCCTCTTCCCTTGTCCACTTTCTCTTTCCTTCCCCGTTCGTTCTCCCTTCCCTTCCCTTCCCTTCCCTTCCTCTTCCCTTCCTCCTTTTCTTTCCTTTCTTTTCCTACCCTGTTCCCTCTTTCCTTTCCTTTCCTTTCCTTCCTATTTTCGTTCCTGTCCTGCTTTCCTTTCCTTCCCTTCCCTGTTGTTCCCTTGTAAGAGCAGGTAGCCTTCTCCATGGCTCATGGAGCAATGGAAGCCCCACCCAGGCAGGTGGTATGTGGTTAAGACACTTCCCACATTAGTGCTTCTCAGGTGTTCTGCCAGCATCCAGACAGTTTTGTTTTAGTGGAAAGAACAGCTGAGAGGCGCTAATGAAGGAAGCACCTTAACCCTGCAGCACTTGGGCAGATGGGCCAGGGCGAAGGTTGGCTGGCAGCTGCGGGGGGTGAAGACGCTTTCGCATTAGCACTTTTGGCTGGGTGGGCAATGGGAAAGGTCAGGACTGCCAGTGGCCAAGGCTCTCTCTCACCTTCCATGCCTCAGATACTGCCTGCTACGTTGCCCTGGCCTGGGCAGGAGGATGGCCATCGCCTGCATGGGAAGAGGTCCGGAGGACTTTCCTGCTTCTTTCTCCATCCAAAACAATGAGCGGCCCCCATGCCTGCAGCTGTGTATCTGGCAGGTCGTGGCCTCCTATGCTGATCTGGCAAGTGCACTTAGGCCCAGGCCAGCGTAGGAGGCAACAGTCAGCAACCAAGGCAGGGAAGGTGAGGGAGAAGCATGGCCTTTCCCAACACTTGCCCGGCCAAACTCCAGCGCGGCGCATTTCTTCCTGTGTTAGTGTCAGTTGGGGGTGAGGCTGGCAGGTAGAGGGAGCTGCTTCTGCAGCCTGCGCATTTTTGAGGCCTGAGTTATGGCCAGCCCAGCCCAGCCTGACCCACCTTCAGGATCAGGGAGGCCCTTAGGTCTGCAGGCAGTGGATGTTCTGCCTGACTGAGAAGAGGTCCAAGGGACTTTCCCACTTCCTTCTCCGGCCCAAAGGATCAGCAGCCCCCATGGCCGCAGCTGTGCAGCCAGCTGGGTGAGAAGGGTCCCAGAAAGGTCACGGCCTCCTATGCTGATCCGTCAAGTGTGCTTAGGCCCAGGAGGGCGCCTCCTGTAGGTTAAACATGGCCTATACTGCACATGTGCAGTAGGGCCCGTGTGCTGAAAATCCTGGGGGTGGGCATTTTGCCATTATTTTTAGGGGGCAAGGACCTCCCAGAGAGCGCTTCTACACACACACACACACACACACTATGTTTGTCACAGGAGGCTAAACTTCCTCTGTGGCAAGTTTGGCTGAAATTGATCCAGCTGTTAAAGAGTATACACACACAGACACACACACCGCCTGTCTGCTCGCCCGCCCACCTATCCACCGCTATATAAAACAGAGTCTCTATATAAGAGAGATTTAAAGGTATATTCATTCCTTACCATGTAACCATATGTACAAATACTTACATGCTTATTTGAAACAATTTTATAAACAGTTATTCATCAAGCATCGCTATTCTTACAGATTCTTGGTTTCATTCAGAACCAATCACAATCAGCAGCTGTTGATGATTACACTATGCAAGATAAAGCAGAATAACAGAATAACAAGTCCTGGAAGGGATCTAGGTGATCTTCTAGTCCAACCCGCTGCTGAAACAAAAGATCCTATATCATTTCAGCTATCTCATTTGGATAGTTTGTAACATTCCTTTTCTTGGATGCCACTGTATCTTTTTTTCCCCTATTCCTTTTGGATCCTGACAAAGAACATTCCAATATAGGTAGTCCTCAGTTTATGTCCATTTGTTCATTGATCAAAGTTATGGTGGAGCTGCAAAAAGAGACACAGGCTCATCCTCAAAAGTTCTGGCCATTACAACATCTTGGTGGCACAGGATTGCAAACAGGCTACTTACTCACTCGTGATTACAAAATTTCAGGGAGTTGCAGTCACATGATCACTAAATATATTAAATAAATAAACAAACAAATAAATAATCGCATTTCTTGCCAGCTCTCCCCAGCAAAGTCAATAGGGTAGGGAAGGTGGCAGGGGAAGTCAAAAGTTGTTCCTTCTTTTTCTCTTGACAGCAGTACCAGCCCCTCCCCAAGCATGGCCTGTGCCAGCATTCCCAGGCCCTCCTCCACAATCCAGGGTCATTCCTGCACTTGTTAGCTGGGACTCCTACTTCTTCTATTTGTCTTGGGGTTATGTTAACCAGGATTGTCACTATATCAAGCAGTCACACAACACTGTACTTTATGACTGTATTACTTAGCAATGGCAATCCTGATCCCAACTGCCATCGTAACCCCATGGCTACCTGGTCATTGATGAATTCGTTGGGCCTTTTTCTATCCTGTTCAAATAATGATGTTTGTTTTTATTTCATTTTGAATACTGGAACACGCCATTTTAAAATATCTTCAAATCCAAATTGTCTGTACATTAATACAAATAAAATGTAACATTTGATATAATTATATATATCAGAATAAATAGATGGTTGTATCGAAGTATATCCAATTTTTCAGAAATGACAGAATATTTTTAAAAATGTGTTTTATATGGTTGTTCATGCAAGAGTGAAAAATCGGCTCTTCAGTCCAAAAGAAAAAAGCACATCTTCATGTCTCATAAGAAAAAAATATTTATTATATACAAACTGTATATACTGCCTTCATAGTCCCCTTTTGTCTCTCAGTTGAGGTAACTATCTCAGATTTCAACACAAGTTCTTAGTTTGTGTTAGTAAGATTAACTAGTCCCTTTATTTCTTTCAGCATAACGTAATTTCCATGTGCTTCTAAAACCAATGCCAAATCAGAGTCAGAAATTAGAGTTGGATCTTTAAATAATTTTTAGAGGACAATTATAAATTGTTAACATACTGTACTATATTAAAAGGGAAAATGTATTCAAATAATAGCAAAATAAAGACTGCAATTATGCGTGAACCAGTTCTACAAGGTCAAATTAGCTAAAGGTGCATTCCATCTAAAACAAATCGTATTTAAAAGGAAGCATATGGTTGCTGTGCTTTAGATAGGATAAATGATAACACTGAATAAGTGCAGAACCTGTCTGAGAATTACACTACTGTATTTAAAAAAAAGAAGATTTTGTCATTTCTTTGCTGCATTTTTCTGGCAGTTTTTTTAATCTTCATAGTTTGATTCACTAAGTTCACAAAAACAAATATAAACAGCTGAGTGTAATTAAAATATTCACCCAGCAATTCTGTGTCATGTAGCACTTTTTTTACAGACAATAACAAATCAACAGTGATCACACTGCATAGAATACAGAAAACTTACTTTACCCCCAGCTCTTCAAAAGAGG
Source organism: Mimophis mahfalensis (assembly GCA_032468015.1). NCBI lineage: Eukaryota > Metazoa > Chordata > Lepidosauria > Squamata > Mimophis > Mimophis mahfalensis. Next base: position 338,299 of record JANHFR010000299.1, on the reverse strand, counting down.
CACCATGCAGATTAGAAAAAAGTATTATTATAGGTACATCCTTGTTTTACAGCTGGCCTTGCATACTAGTGTATATTGTTTTCTTGAAGGATTAATGATTGCTTAACAATAGGATAACCATTAAACTTTAGCTAGGCAATACAATGGACTGCAAGGAAAGAAAATATGGCCTAAAATAAAAATATGGTTTAAGATTGCAGTTAAGACCTCCCCCTTGGCTACAACAGTACACCTTAAAACAGGCATTCTGTGACTTCTCATTTTAAACAGCAAATTTCAAAAGTTAAAAATAATCTTTTCAACTGACAACACATTAGATTAGATGCAGGGAACGTGTTATCATTTTTAAAACTGAATCTTTCTTCTGAAGCAATAATTGATTTTTAAATACACCATTCCAATACAACACAACAGAGATTTTTAATTAAGAATTGACAACCTGCAGCAATTCAGTAAAAACATTTTTGTCAACTTTTTAGTGTTTCTCTGCCAATTATATTTACGCTTCACTAAAAAGAAAAGGTGTGGAGACTACTAGGCAGACAAAAAGTATCTTATCCTATAAAATAAGCTAACAGTGAATCCGAAGTTATTAACCCTTCTCCAGAACATACCATATACTCAATATTATCAACTTAAAAAAAATATTTCAGAAGTTGCCATCATTATCTCCCAAACTTCAATATCCCATCTGATCTTAAAGCAAGTTATTAGAACATTTTACTATGGACAGAAACTCTTTCCCTCCTGTACTCAATTTTTGCAAAAGAAGTAACTGTCTGTTTCCAAACAAATCTCTGTACTATTTCAGATACTGTAACTGTTTGTGCCATAAATATGCAATTCCCAGCAAGTTTTTGAAGTCTGCACTACACAAATAAACTACAATGTATACACTTCATTTCTTTTCTTCTTCTTCTTCTATTATTATTATTATTATTATTATTATTATTATTATTATTATTATTATTATTACAGTATTATTCCATAATGTAGTATTATATAGTATTATTCCATAATTATTATATTATAGTATTATTATAGTATTATTCCATAATGGAAGCAGATGATCATCCAACATTCTGCATTTCAGATGAAAAACCAGAAATGATTCATGTAACAGTAATTTAAGAACTGACTGTATAGCAAAATGGAGCATCTGAATTCCCTTAAGATGTAGGATGGAACCACATAACCACAAGACTATGCTTTTCATTCTCAGTGCATCAACACCTTTAACAGATGCACTCATACTTATTATAACCATAATTTCTTGAATAAACCACAACTGAGTAGCCATATATATCATGGCCCAAACCCATCGTTTCCATATGGAAAAGCCGGGTTTGCCCAGTAGGTCAAACCAAAATAGGTCAAACCCACATTATAGGTTTAATACAAAACAGACCTTCCTGCTTTGTATTAAAGAAACCCAGTTACCAAAAGGTAAAAATCTCCTCTATGACCAGCACAGACATAAAAATAATTATAAGGGAAAGTAATATTTCCTTTGATACTTCCCGCACTTTAATATACAGTATATGTTTACAAATTTGTGTGGATTTTCAGAGCAGCATTTTTGCATTCCTTTTCCTCCATATAACAAAAGTAGGATCTGGGCCATTCCTGGCTGAAATGACTTTATTCATCTCTTGACGTTAATCATTTATTTATTCACATGAAGGGTTTTAACAGTCACAGAACCTGCACTTCTATGTTGTAATTTATTTTCAGGTAGTAGCACTGGCCATGACTGTCTGTCTCCAGTTTTGCAACGTTTATCACTCATTTCTCTGGGGGAAGTGAGATTTGCTACCTACTGTGCTATGGTAACTACTCAGTAGAATTAAAGTTATGCATTCAACCATAAAAATGCCTCTGAAGACTATAAAAAAGTTACAAGGTTTCCAATATACAGTATTTCAATTCATGTCCACAGTGGTGAAATAATGTAATATAACTACCTATAAAAAGCCAACATCATGCATATATGATTATAAAGTCACCTCATAAGAACATTTAAAGCTCAGAATGGCTTTAATCTAAGACATCTGAAAATTGCTATAACACATGTCAACTTCTCCCCATGTCCCAAAATTATATCCTAGAGATAAAACCTTATTCATTATTCCTTTAACTGCAGAAAAATAAAAGTTCTGCCTCCTGATTTTGATCAATACACCACTAAGCCATACACTGTTTAAGTATGATTTATAATTTGTTGGATTAAGATGATATAAAATGCCACACGCACACTGCATAATAGTATAGTGCAGTGTATGAACCTAGCTGAAAACTAGTTTGGTTGTAGTGGTTAAAGGCACCAGCGTGGCAATTGAGAGACTAGGAATTCCAGTCTTGCCTTAGATAATAGCCAACTGGATGGTTTGGGCCAGTCACTCTCTCAGCCTGCAAATGGTGACAATGGCAACCACTTTTAAAAATGTTGCCAAGAAAACTGCATAGACATTGCCACATAGTGGGAAAGATTAACTCAACACACAAACACATACAAACAAAGAAACCTAGTCAATGACTTTTGGAATTCTATTCTTTAAAAAGTCTCTCTAATTTATTACTTCCTCTGAATTTTGACTGGGTAAAGGTAAAGATAAAGGTTCCCCTTGCACATACGTGCTAGTCATTCCTGAATCTAGGGAGCGGTGCTCATCTCCATTTCAAAGTTGAAGAGCCAGCTCCAACTTTAATCATGCCAGCCACATGGCCAAAGATGTCTCCGTGGTCATGTGGCCGGCATGACTAAACACCGAAGGCACACTAAAGGTAGCGCCTATTTTTCTACTTGCATTTTTACATGCTTTCAAACTGCTAGGTTGGCAGAACCTGGGACAACTAATGGGAGCTCACTTCGTTTTGAGGCTTGGGATTTGAATCGCCAAACTGCTGACCTGATCGACAAGCTCAGTGTCTTAGCCACTGAGCCACCGTATATTATTTGAATATTTTTATCTAAATAGATTACAATTTACTTTAAGTTTTATCATCAGCTCAAGGATGACTCAGCCTTCCATCCAAATTGGGCCCTTAGCATTGGGAGCAAGATATGATACGTATTATGGTATTTACCACATAGTTTTTGTAGAAATGTGTATTCTCCTGGAGAATTGCTTCTATCAAAGAAATAACTGAAACAATACAGAGATTCATAAGTCTTCCCACAGCAAATCAAGCATATGAGCCATGGTGGTACAGTGGTTAGAATGTAGTACTGCACACTACTTCTGCTGACTCCTGGCTACAGTTCAGCAGCTCAATTCTTACTGGCTCAAGGTTGAGTCAGCCTTCCACCCTTCCGAGATCAGTAAAATGAGTACCCAGATTGTTGGGGCAATATGCTGACTATAAATCACTCAGAGAGGCTGTAAAGCACTGTGAAGTGGTATATAAGTCTGCTATTGCTATTTTATTGATTCATTATTATTAGTTACTTTACAAGATTATGTAGCATTACAACAACTTTTCTACAACTGTCCTTGTGGTTTACAATTGCACCCAATAAAATCTGTTATTTCACACATTTGATTATAGTAGCATATTTCTGTAATAACTGTCACACCAATTTACAAAATTGACACCTCTGCCAATGGCAGTTGTACATGTACTTGCACTATGGGCAGCTCCCCTCCTTCTTACATACAATTTTTATACATACTTTCCCTATTTATTACATTTGTTTTTTTCTAAGAAAACATTACCCATAATATATCTTCATTAATACTGCCAATATTTTTCAAGTCAACTATAAATTGTTTATTAAAAAAAAAACAAGTGTGCAACATAGTGGAAAAATGCTGTTTAAAAAAAGGGAACCAAGCCTGCCTATACAGCAGAAGGGAAAAAAGTTCAAGGAGGAACCGGTCCACAAACATGAGGAATCAGCTCTAGAAAATAGATAAAATTAGTTATTCTTTTTTAATTTACATTAGATATAAATCTGCAGGGGATGCAGTGGCTCAGTGGCTAAGACGCTGAGCTTGTCGAACAGAAAGGTCGGCAGTTCAGTGGTTCGAATCC
>JANHFR010000294.1:0-11771 GCA_032468015.1 Mimophis mahfalensis | reverse complement strand
TAGCCTTTATATTATTAACACTGAAATACACTGCAAATCAATAACATTTCTGAAGCCTTTTAGAGACCTGAGAATTAGAGCATTCCTAAACTTAGGTGGCATGATGTTCCTTGGACAAGGGCTGCCACAGGGAAGATGCATCATCAATCTATCTATTTCTCATCAAATTCACCTCATATTTTGATCAAAGGAAATTCAGATTTATGCAGTCAAATCAATTATTGTGTACAGTATTTTTATGACCTACATCTTACTGGCTGGCTTCTAGAGTTAAATTTTCCTTTGCGTTACTGAAAATCTTGGCATATACTTTTAAAAAAGAGAGGGTTTTTTTAAAACCAGCTTCATTCCTATTTAAAAATAGCATGAGAACATGCTATCAAAACCTGCAAGCCTTTTCAATTTGGATTCATCCAACAGATCATTGTGTAACGAACAGCAAGCAAAGGCCAAAAAAAGCTTTCTCAAGCTTCTCTTGTTTTTCTGAAACAGCCCAGAATTCCTAACTAGTAAAAACAAAATATAATCTAACACCTCCAGAAGGAAAGAGGTTCTGAAAGGGAGCCCTATACATCAATTTTCACAACTAACAGTGTGTGAATTCTGTAGTTTTCAAAGCACAATGCACAATTGGTTTGAAATTAGGTGAAGAAATTTCATTCTACTTCCTTTTTCTTTTTACCTATTTATTCATTGATAAAGCTACAGATGTAATTTTAAAAAAGAAAGCCCGTAGTATACATTGAGTGTTTTGCTCTCTGATGATTGTAATCATCTTCTTGACCTATTCCAGATATATATTTTTATTTTCCTTCTTCTGCCCTTCCTCTCTCTCATTTTTCAATTTCGGTGCTGCCCTTTATAGAGGTCTCAAAAATAGGGCAGCCAAAGATCAAGTATTTCCTTGTTGAAGAAACAGGGAAGAGCTTCCTTCATGCATGTCATTATGGCTAGTTCTACATCTTATGAAAATAAGTAGGAGGGAAGTGGACTATTTTGTGCTGATAGCTTTGTGGGAACAAAAAAAGCAAATACAACTTGCAAGGAGCAGGGAAATCTATCACAATTATTTTGAGAGTGAAGTGATATACCAAAATAGATTTCATGATGGCACTTACAAATATAGGGTGCATATAGAGTACAAAAGGTGAAGCCCAAGTGGGAACTTAACAAAAAAAAAAGTATATGTCACAGAGTGATAATATAAAACTTAATATGTTGAAGAAAGCTATGTATGAAAATCTGTATATTGCAGAAATTTACAAAGGTCTGCACATAATGTAAAGGTATAAATTGAATCCAATTGTATTATTTTTAGCCTCTGAAACTTTGACAGAATGGAATAATGCCTAAGACCCTGCAATGCTCACATCGCTAATCCATATAACGTATGTCTACGTAATTTTCAGCAGCCTCTAAGTCAAGTGTGACATTGCCCTCAGCGTAGTTCTTTGGGATATATTGATGGCAGATTCTTTTATCTCCATCCATTATGAACAGAATATTACCAGAAGCAAGCAACATGCTCCTTGAAGCATGAATTCCATCTTCCTACTAATGACTTCATACTAAATGTGGCATGGGTTGCAGGCCTTGTTTCTGTGGCATTCCTAAATAAAGTGCTTAATAACTAGGCTCATTAATGCTAATAGTAAATCAGTGAGATTAAATATTTCTATAAATCATTTTATTAATAAAACAGGAGGGCTCATTAAAGAATTATTGGGCTGTTAAGCCACAATATTTCAGCTTTTCATAAACATTTCAATTAGTCTGAGTTGACAGTGCAAGATGGAAGACAAAAATTGCCAGATCCCTATAAACTGGAGAGCCATGTGTGGAATCAACATCTTGTCATAATAATGGCATATATAATTTTTCTATGGTTGCTTTTTATCATATTTTTGTCCATAGCATGCTGGCTCTCTGGAAAAAAAACCTGAGTCAGGGTGTATATGTGTAAATTATCTCTGTTCAATGACCTTCTAAAGGCATGGGTGTTACTAGGCAGTGTCATTTTGCAGCTATTCTTCAAATGTTGGTTGTCAGCAGCTTGAAATGAGTGCATACTTAGCCACACAAAGAATAATGATGCCTTGAGCTTGGGAGAATAAAGTGCCCTTCCTAGGAAAGCTTAGAATGTATAAGTCACAAGAAATGATAAGTTAGATCTGAGAAAGTCAGTGAGAAATACAAAGCCAGAAATTATGACACAATAATTATTACTAGGACATCTCACACACACACTATGCTTTTTATCCCTACACACTTACAGCTATTTCAGAATCCCCAGCCCCTCCTTCAAACATATTGTTAAGAAATATATTTTGATGGATGAATAATATCACAAGCAGAAGAAATGAGGAAACTGCTGCAGGATTTTAATTTGCCTTCAAGGCTCCCATGCTCCATTTCTGAGAATTAGTTATTTGAAAAGAAATGAGTGTTAACTTTGAACAGATGGAGAAGAGCTGCATGTCAGGATAAGGGAAAACAAACTTTGAAAGACCCATTTCTATTGCAATTCTCCCAAGATTATTTTTTTTAAAAAAAAAATACAATTCTGAGGGCAGAAGATAGAAATGACAGGTACTAGTTTCTTCAGCCCAGAGTCTATCGCAACAAATGACACCACCAGTTGTCACTCTCATCATTAAATTAAAGGTTACACTATTTAAAAGTGATTTCTTATAGCAAAAAGAGTCAATCACCTTGCACACATCTACTCAAGGAATCCAAAACATTCTTTTAATCTAAGAACGAAATATTTTCATTTTAAAACAGCACATGGAATGTTCATAATACAAACATTTTTGAAGAGGAAGAAATGGCTATATTAAAAAACAAAATAATAAATGTAAAGATATGGGACTAAATAAGAAAACATAACTAAATGTAGTTTACATCAACAACATTTATTCTCCATTTATTCTTTCTATCACTATGAATAAGCTTGATTTCATGAATGAAGGGAAATATACATGTCCAAGAATATTGTTGCAGGATCCAATCTGGGTTGGTCACCAGAGATAGAAGTTTAATCTACACAGCTTTCAGATTCATTCCATCTTCAGGGAACTTCTCTCTACTAGAATGTGGTGTAGAATGGTGGTACCAAAACTTCTCTCTATCAGAATAAACATTCTGTGTGGTATAGAATGTGTGGTATAGAATGTGTGGTACCAGAACTTCTCTCTACCAGAATACAGATTCTAGAAGACAAAAGTTCCCAGAGGATGGGTTCTAGCATGAGTCCTAAAGCTTGGAAGGCTAAACCTCTGATCCCAGGGACTAACCCAGATCAGATTCTGCAACAATACTTTTGTTCTTTGAACTTCTTATGTTTACCTTTTTGGGAATCTCATCCACTCTATCCAATCATCTTTTTCTTGAATTTCCCCACCTCATCTTCATGTATTTATTTTGAAATTCGGTCTGCATTCATTCTCTCTCTAGAATCCATATCAACTCAACATACATCCTAACCAATTACTTAATTTATAGAGATAATTCTCAACTTACAATTGAACCCAGAATATTGGTTGTGAGTTGTTGCATCTGAAAGTTGAATTACCATGTGATCAGACTCAATTTTACAATTGCTTTGGTAATAGTCATTAAATGAATCACATAAGTCCAACCTAATTTATCCAGAAAATGGCAAAAAACATGCAAAATCAATCATGTGGTTAAGTGAGACATTTGTAAAGTGAGTTTTGCCCCATTTTATGGTCTTTCTTGTCATTGTTGTTAAATGAATCACTGCATTGTTAAGTTAGTAATGTGGTTGTTAAGTGAATCTGGCTTGCCCATAGACTTTGCTTGTCAGAAAGTCACAAAAGGTGATCACATGACCATGGATATTACAACCATCATAAAACATATCACTTGCCAAGCATCAGAGTTTTGATCATGTGACCATGGGGATGCTGGAACTGTTGTAAGCATGAAAAACAGTCATAAGTTACTTTTTTCAGTGCCATTGTAACTTTGAATGGTCACTAACTTAAGTGTTGTAGGTTAAGGACTACCTGTATTTCATCCTTTCTCACACTTCACCCATACCATTGCCTCCTTTAGGTATTTGGTATACAGTGCTTCTCTTCCACACTAATTCCCGAAGCTCAACACCACTTCTTATTCACTATGCCCCAGCTGAGAATTTAAAGGACAATCATTGAGAAAAGAGTCATTGCAGGAGCAACTGGAGAACCAGGTAACATATATTCACCTATTTATACAATGTTGCCAACTCCAGTTTAAAAAGTAGTACATTTCATATGGCAATACAGTGAAATCCTTTCAATAAGTTTTATTTGAAGATAATTTTTAAATACATGATCAGCCATTTTTGTAAGATACTGGAAGTCACTGCAGCACTGTTCTCTATTTTCAAACTGTGAGAAAGAATGACTGATTAGAAAGTGCATATAAAAATAGAAATGACTAGAAATGATGCATTTCTTTTCTCCATAAAATATGAAAGTCCCAAAGGGGAAAAAAAGGAAAGAACCACAATCTAAAAACAAGTGAATGTTACAAACTTAAACTCCCAAGAAGCCTTTTCAAAGGTTGATTTCCATCACACTTTGTCTAGATTATTATTCTTTCCTGTGGACTCAAAAGCAAAATGCTGAACGTTGGCCAGGCTCAGTTTAAGATATGTGTCTGCATTAGTACTGATGCATTGCTAATGTAACTGACAACATACTCTTTTATTCCTTGATTTGGCCTTTGCTTCTCTTTCTGTCAATTCAGGATAAAGTACAGCAGAGGCAGTTTTCTTGGCAGAACAGAAAAAGGCTAGTTTACCATCTTGGTAAAAGAATAGATTGTGTGTGTTTCCTTTTCCTTTCAACTGGACCTAAAGAGATAGTACATTTACCGGTACATCAAAGCCAGTGGCATTTTATGTCTTCCTTTGTTCTTCCCGTCCTTTGTAAGTCCCAGTTCCATCCTTTTGGGGATAGTAGTCCAGTGCAAATTCTCAGCTGCTCAGGAATACAATTGAAGTAGAGATGCACAAGGATGTTATGGGAGAAATCAATGCCATTATTTAACATTCACTTCGTAATATTTATCTATTTACAATTCCTCCTTCTCCTTATATCCCATTCTTACTTTTATGCTTAATTCATATATGCTTTTTTAATTACAAAAGAAATGGATTAGTGATGAGACCTACTGAACCAACTAAGAATTCTGTTTTGAAGGAATTTTTCTGGGCCAGTTGCCTAGCTCCCAAAATGTAATCACATAATTATGTGCAATAGTAGCAACTTCAAGGATGTGTACTTTTTTCAAGTCTGTCATAACTTCAAACATTGTTAAGTCATACGTGGAAGACTATCTGTATACAATGTACATCCATTCATTGCCCTTCATTTTTTATATTATTTCATTTACAATACAATTTCTTAAGTAAGTAACTGTGAAGATATCAATGATCAGTCAGAGGTAAAATAATAAGAATCAGTGTATGAATAGATGAAAACAGAGGTGGAGGTAATTACCAGAATATTTTCATCTAGGTGTTTGATTTAGCAATTAAAATTTACATTAACATTAAATTTACAAAATTACCACTGGTTAACATTTAATGGAAATATTATCCTTGTTGCAGACACAAAGTAGACATCTGCTAGAATTGAACCTCTTGCAAAGCATTTAAATGGCCAGATAGCTTCAGAAGGTCTTTGAAACAGTCACACCAAGGCTTCCAGAAAACAGTTGCATCAACATGTCAAGAAAGGGTGCAAGCAATGTAATTCATATCTGTGTGAGCAACCAGGGTTTCAGATCCCTTGGGAAAGAAAAAGTCCATAAGTAGTTTTAATAGCTAGTTCTAGAAGAACAAAAGAACCAAACATTGTTTTAGGTCAAAGCTTCGTAAGAAAAACGTAGCAGGTGAGACTATCTAGTATTTGGTTTCTAGAGGGAAAGGAACAAAAGCTTCAATGAATTAGCATGTCTTAAGAATGTGTTCTTTGAGCTAGGGGAACTGTCTCTTAGACCTTGAAGTTACAAAAGTACCAAGAAGGAAAACAAAATATGAGGAGAGTTGCATAATAAATATACTTTCTGATCCAACTACTCTCTGTTGGAGACAACAAAACTTTGGCATTGGGAAAGTTTTCCTATGAAAACTGTGTACTGGTCACTTTATAGGCAATAAATGTAGCTCATTCAGTATGGAGATGACATGTCATTTATATGTATCAGGGATTGTCTGGGAGTATCTTTCTTAAATAAAAAGCACATAATTCTCCTCAGTAGAATCATAGAAAGAAACCTATGAATCATTACAGTCTGGTTCTTCTGCAACTCAAGGCAACTTACTTTCTTTTACCCTACTTATTTTGTTTTGGAAAACAATGTTTCCAAGCTATTAGAGTAACACCAATGAAAAATACAAAACACAGCTATGTGAAAAAAGAGATCTAACTTCCTGAAGTTCTCAGTAACATAAGCTGCTTTATGTATATGAAATGCTCTCAACATTGGTGTGAACTTAGAAATGACACTTTGAATTATCAGGGTGCCTATGTAAATGCAAGAGCAAACATTTGAGCAGGGCAAATGGCAAGATTACAAATGTTCTCTTCCAAAGTCTTTAAGGACCTTCTTACTGGCTTTCTGCCTCCAGGAACGGGAGGGAGGGAGGAAGCAGTTTTTCTTTTTCTGAGCGTTGTATTTCAGAATGAATTATTGATGTTTACTTAATAATATAATCCACAATGTAGAAACACAGATACATTAATTTCTTTGCAGTGTAACATTGTGCTCTATTCTGCCTATGTTTTCTATGTTCCCCAGAGCCTAGAGGGGAACAGCTGAAATAGTTGTTTTTTGTGTGTGAAAATTTTTTCATGGAATTGTGTTAGGCAGTAACAAGCATATTAGTTTCTCACAAAGTAGAAGGTGTGAAATCTCTGTTCTAATGAAACACGCCTGGAGCTTTTGTCTTACTAATGTCCTTTCAAACTTTCACTGATTGTGTTAGTTGATACACATGCATGGCATCATTTCCCTCTTTTTTTCTGCAGAAGGGGACATTATAAGAGAGGATGCAAGTACATCGGTGGCTTTGTTTTGTTTTTGCATTAGGTAATTTCTTAGAACAATAGTGTCTAATAGCAGCTCAGCCAAAGATGCCTCCTGCCAACTTTACACTGGGGAAATAATAGGAACTTGGTAGAAAGCCTAATTAAACTGTGTGTTAATGTGACACAGACATGATGTTAAGGGATTTATTATTCAGTGAAGTAATTTCTTTTCAATGCATAAATGCTTTGGCACAATCCGTGTGGGAATATTTTTAAATAAATAATTCCTTTCAGACAGAAAAAAAAAATGTGCTAAGAAAATGCTATCACCATGGGCATGGGTGCAGGCTGCTATTCCCACGATCAGGTAGGCCAGTCTCAAGTTTATTAGCAAAAGCTGCTATCAGAAAGAGCAGAAGTTCAAGATACAAATATTAGAAAAGAGTTGCCAAGAAAAATTCAGAGAACAGTATTCTGTTTACACGCAACAGTGTGGGAACAGGTAAAAAATTAGTAGAGTTAGCAGGGTTCGACAAGAAGTAGCCCTGAAAAGAAATTATTGTTTATACTTTATCAAAATATTATTTTAGTACTTGTTTGTTAATGACTCTGTAAGCTTTTCACTATTATTTTTCCATAAAACTATGCAAAATATTGTTCTTGGCTCCATGCAATAAGAATAACCCATTGAAGAATCCTTTTGGAAAACATTTAAGAAAATGAAGCAGATTGGAAGAAAATCATATGAATAAGAGAGGGGAATGAATATCTTTCCTCTACTACATTTGTTGAATGACTTTAATGCTATAAACAGGCCAAAATTACTTTATTCGTTAAACATCCAAAACTGGATTCCTAAGATTTCTTTGTTTTGATATTCCTGAGTTGAATTAATAGAAAATTAAAATCCAAAACAGTTTGAGATGACATAGCTTCCTATATAGAACTGGAAATTCTTGCTCTGTTAAAGCCTGTAATCTTATCTAGCCATTATGTTATGGGTATGAAATTATTTAGTCCTTTCACCCTATAAATTACCCAGACTCTTGGGAGTTGTGCAGTATATAGTTCTAAATAAATAAAGAAGTCTTGTAAACTTAAATACATTTATTCCCATTTTATTTGCAAGATTTGAAATAGCCTATGAATTTATGATTGAGCTGCATCGATTGGTGTCCAAATCAATTGATAAAAAGTAATTTTCAACTTTACCACTGCCTCAAGTTGATTTATCAACCCTTCATATTATCTTAATGGAAAGGAAAAAAAAATCTTGACAAATTATACACCTTGCCTAGAGTCAAACCACCTAAAATAAACTTAGGTAACCTTATTTAGCTTCTAGGGTATAGTATTTCAAAATATATTCAGTGTAGCACTCTACAATAACATTATACAGTATTTAAAACAGTAAAGTTGTACAAATCTTCAAGGTAGGTCCTTTTCAAGCCAAGGTTCAAGCCAAGCATCTCCCTGAACCTCCAACAATCCAAACATTTCACATCAAAAAGTAAAGAGGTGGCACTGATTCAGTTTCTTTATCTCAGCTGACACTGAGACAGGCAGGAGAGGCTTCTATTATATGCAGAGTTATTGCAAGTTCCAGCCAAGGCAAGCAAAGCCATGAAAAATGACTCCCTTAAGGCACACCAGGTTTCCTTTTTGTCACTGATTGCTTCCTGGAAACAATGCTGTGTTTTCAGAAATGTCTGAATACCTTGACCCACTCAATTCCATTTCTTTTCTTACATGTTGAATCACCATTCTTTGGGGATAGAGGAGAAAATTATCCCATTGTGTATGTACTACTCTTGCCAGACAGAAAAATTCAAACATTTCCAGTGTATGTCCTTTCATGGAATCAAGAGCTTTAAGAATGGGCTGGAGATAGGATTTGTCATATATTAATGGAGCAATTTCCTCACACACACACCCTTCTCTGAGGAAAAAGAAGTAGAAGTTGCCAGACAGAGGCTAGAAAACAAATGGACCACAGCTTCTCCTCAAACAGCCTCTGTTATACCACTGGACTCTCTAGGAATCAGTAAGGAAGTAATGGTGAATAGAAAAATCAAGAAAACACCTACTTAGAGAGACTTATTTTTGAAGAAACAGGTGACAAAACTAAAAGGAATTTACTTTAGAGTTTTAGTAATTGTTCAATGTGCATCTGCTAAGTCTAACACTACACAACTCTACATACAGATTTGGTGTTTAATGGTAACCTGGAATCATATATACTTCAATATATAAATGGCATTTTCCAAATATGTGTTTGGAAAAAAATCTCCTGGTCATTGGCAGATGAAGAAATCCTATTTATAGCAGATAAAAGGCATTTTGCAATCTACTCCAAGAATTACACTGTCTGATCCATTTTCTTTCATTCTTTCCTTTCTTCTTTCTTTTCTTTCTTTCTTTCTTTCTTTCTTTCTTTCTTTCTTTCTTTCTTTCTTTCTTTCTTTTTCTTTTCTTTCTTTCTTTCTTTCTTTCATTTTTTCTTTCTTTCTAGTGAAGCTGTTCTTCTCTAGCAATCTGAGCAATGTTATTTCTCTTTTTATAGAGTTGTATATATATTTTAAATACTAATATTTAAAGTTTAAAATTAATGTTTATATTTTTATATTTCTCCTATTTTTGCTAGAAACTTTATCTCTTGTAAGATCCATCTGGTGTTTTTTGGGCTATCTATCTCACAAACCATTATTGGGACAGATTCAGGGGTGGGATTCAGCCGGTTCAGACCAGTTATGGTAAACCCCTTGTTACAATTCTGCATGGTTTGGAGAACTGGCAAATTGGAACACTGGCTGGCCCCACCCCCACCTGTTTTATGGGCTGTTTTTGGCCATTTTGGGGGTGAAAATTGGTCTCTAAATGCCACAAAACAGGCTGTTTTCCAGGCTGTATTCAGGTCATTTTTTCAGGACATTTGGGGAGTGAAAAACAGCCTGAAAACGGCCTGAAAACAGCCCCAAAACAGTTTTTCAGGCTGTTTTCAGGCCATTTTTTGAGCCATTTTCAGGCCATTTTCAAGATGATTTTGGCTGAAAAATGGCCTGAAAATGGCCCCAAAACAGTGAAAAGTATGCCAAAAAACAGGCAAGGGCAGGGCCAGCTATTGGTGGGATTAGCCCCTGTGGGTGTGATGAGTGACATCACTCACCCAGTCACATGACCAACTGGCCATGCCTACCCAGCCAGAGAACTGGTTGTTAAAAAATTGCAACCCACCACTGGACAGAATACCAAGTGAGACACCCCCTGAAAGAACAAACAATATCAGAAACCACTGTGCTAGTGACACAAAACAGGAGGCATAGCTAACCAGCATATTTCAGATAGAGGGGATTTGAAACTCCAGCCTTCCAAATTACACCATCAACCTTCAGACACCAAAAGCGGCAACAGCCATTTCTTCAGTGAAATAGCTACTAATCAGTCAAAAAAGATTAGTAATTAGTAATTCTAAATCTTTTGCCCAAACTATTATTTCAGTATTATGATCTTTCTTGCTGTTAATTCCATCTTTATAAAATATCTCATGAGCTTCATACAGCTTCATTCTTTCCTCTTATTTAACATAACTGCTTCCAATATGATTTAACAATGCCCCAGACTAAATGTGTTCTGTCAATTACAGAGAATAAAGATCTACTAAGATAATAAAAGTGCAACTACAGTGCCTGCTTTAATTGTTCCATTATAATTTGAAGTTCTGAAAAACCCCAGGGATCTCAGTACATAAAATGATTTTCAATGACTCAGGTGTGCAATTTATTGTTGGAATTTTACTCATATTTTTAAGAATGGGGATCCCAAGAACACTGGCAACATGTCTGAACCTTGCAGAACATTTTCAAATGTATCTTGAGTTTCAATTATTGCTCTATTTTGTGAACTAGGGGAATCAAAAATGTGAGATCAGAATATTTTAAGCATAGCAGTAATATGTGGGCATTTATTTATAAATAATTATCACCAATTCTCATTTAATCTTCCTTAAATACTATAAAATACTATAATTTTTTTGGGTTTATGCTAAATTATGTGGGTGTGGGTGGGGTTTTTTGTTTGTTTGTTTGTTTGTTTTTTGCTGTTTTACAACCAAATAAACAATTCTGAATATTTATTTCAAGAATTTTTATTTTACATGAAAGGAAATAACTCATTTCTTGGATTATATCTAGAAACTTGTCAAAGTTTAACCATTAAAGCTAAAGCAAGAGAAAATTATGCTAAATTTGAACACAAAAACATTTTATTAATATTTTTTTTTTACTTGCAGCTACTTTATTAGCACTCCTTCCTGGGCGTCTAATATTTGAGATGACATGAAATAGATGTGTACACAGACTCTGAAAAAATAAACCTCTCTTAATTTACATTGTTAATGTACTCAGTCTACTGATCCATCTCTCTCTCTCTCTTTCTTGTAATGAAAATCAACAAATATTTTCTTGTTTAGTATCTTTAAAAAAAAGAAATCACTTTCAAGTATCACCAATTTCACAGAGAAAATTAATACAATTTACATGAAGCTAACTCTGACTAATTCAAGCCTTTACTAAATCAACTGTAGAACAACAAGCAGCCTGCAAATTTATTTATTTATTTGTTTGGTTGGTTGGTTTATTTAGTTAGTTAGTTAGTTATTTAGTTATTTAGTTATTTAGTTATTTAGTTATTTAGTTATTTAGTTATTTATTTATTTATTTATTTATT
>JANHFR010000292.1:255013-269038 GCA_032468015.1 Mimophis mahfalensis | reverse complement strand
AGACTTGTTTGTGGTGGCGTGTTTCTAATATTTCATTTTAACTTTTGTACTTTATGTTTTTTAATGCCCTGTAAACCGTCCTTCGGGAGAAGGGCGGTATAAAAATCCAAACAACAAACAAACAAACATGTCCAATTTATTACCTCTTGTCACTATTCCCATCACTTTTGCCTGGAATAGTGATAAGATTTCAGTGCCTTGGCTTTATCCTACTTGCACCACTTTTCAGCAGCAAAATGAAAGGCTTCAGTTTTCAATGTACTCTGGGTATCATGTAAGTTCTTGATGCCACCCTGAAGGAATTTAGCCTTGATCATGGGAATGGGTGTCTGGCATTCTGGCCTGAGAGGGAACTCAAGTGTTCAGATCGGGGAGAAAGAGAGGGAGGGATAGAGGTGTACTACACTCAGATACCTGGGTGGCTGAAATGGTACATCATATATGAGATATCTGCCTCCTATGTCCCCTGCAGCCAATTTTTAAAACAGGTTTTGTTATTGTTCTTTTGAGTCACTATTGATTCTAGGACAAATTTCTTCAGTTTTATTGGCAAGATTTTTCAGATGTGGTTTGCCAATGTCTCCTTTCCAAAGTTAACCCTAACCCTAACCCTAACCCTAACCCTAACCCTAACCCTAACCCTAACCCTAACCAAGCCCTAACCAAGGCTGATAGAGAGTGACCAGCCCTAGGTCACCCAGTGGTCTTCATCCGTAATGCAGGATTAGAACTTAGGGTCTTCTGATTTCTAGTCTAATGCCTTAATCACTATACAAAACTGGTTCTGAAAAGTGTTAGCAAGGATGAATCTGGTATGGAAAATAGAAGGAAAGCCTTCCTATTCTGCTCCATTCCTGGAAAATAAATTGGAGGACAAGTCTGTATGTTGGCCAGGAATTTTATAACTGCCCGGAATATACTAATAGAAAGGCATGTTAGGAATTTAGAAATAATTTGCTTGGCTCACCAAAGCTAGAGAAGAGTAATAAAGATGGTTAGGGGACTGGAGGCTAAAACATATAAAGAATGGTTGCTTGAATTCAGTATGTCTAGTTTAATGAAAAGAAGGACTAGGGGTGACATGATAGCAGTGTTCCAATATCTCAGGGGTTGCCAAAGAGAGGAGGGAGTTGAGCTATTCTCCAAGGCACCTGAAGAGAAAGAGGGAGACTAATCAAGGGGAGAAGCAACCTAGCACTAAGAAGAATTTTCCTGCCAGTTAGAACAATTAATCAGTGGAACAACCTTCCTCCAGAAGTTGTGAATGCTCCAAACCTGGAAGTTTTAAAGAAGAGATTGGACAACCATTTGTCTAAAGTGGTATAGGGTTTCCTGCCTAAGCAGGGGGTTGGACTAGAAGATCTCCCATATCCCTTCCAACCATTCTATTCTGTTCTGTTCTGTTCTGTTCTGTTCTGTTCTGTTCTGTTCTGTTCTGTTCCTTTCCATTCCTTTCCATTCCATTCCATTCCGTTCCATTCCAGATTCCAACTTTATAACATAAGGGTCAGATTGTTCCATCATCAAACATACCAGAGAACAGATTTGCCCTGAGAATAGTTAGTTCTCCCTACTCTGCCATACCATCTTGTCTTGTTATAGCCTCTCCTCATATATTTGATTTTGCAAAACTTTTTCTCTATACAAGGTCACAGCAGCAACAACAATACAAGGAATTTGAGTACCTGTCCTGCTGAGCAGTTTTTTTTTTTAAAAACTGGATCACTCAGATTATAATAATAAAATAACCTGAGGTCAGCTGTAAACTAACAGAGACTGAATGGAGTGGCTTTGATTTCAGCTGTAAATGAAATTGCTGCCGCTGTAGTTACCGTGAGCTAATCAAGAACATGCTGGTAAGAAAGTGAAAAGGTGTATTTTTATTAAACTTAATCATAATAATATTTCTACTTCCAGGGAGAGAAAAGGAAGAAGGGAGGAAGGTGTGTATACTGCCCTGTACAGTGAGTGTTAGTATCTACCTCAGGCAGCAATGGTAGTGTCTGCCTTGTACACTGACCATTCAGTTATGACTGTGATGAAGAAGCAATGATGAAAAAGGTAATGAATGTAAATTAATCAAGGACAGAAGCAACTTAGAACTAAAGATAAATTTCTTGACAGTTAGACAAAATCAGTGGAACAACTTGCTTCCAGAAGTTGTGAATGTTCCAACAGTGGATGTTTTAAAGAAGAGATTAGAAAACCATTTGTCTGAAATAGTATAGGATTTCCTGCCTGAGTTGGGGGTTGGGCTAGACGACTACCAAGGTCATTTCCATCTCCGTTATTCTGTTAAAGTAACGTTTCAACCAATCCTTGAATTTATTATCTTCACAAGTCTGTAAAGCAAAGGAAAGCTGAAATAAGATTATAAGCACAGTTGTGGTTTTGCTTGGTGATTGCTTTGTTTAAAGATATAGTTACTAGTCCCAACTGGTTAACTAAACAAGAACTACTTGCATGTAAGAAATTGGATTTACAGGGGCAAGTATTCATTAGTGTTCACCTCTAAAAAATGGCAATTTCTTACAGCTCCAAATTTTTGCAAGCAACTTTGAGATCTCAGTTTAAGAGATCACATAGCAAACAGCACTCAAAATCATGGTACAATAATGAATGTGGAAATTATAGGGTTATAAAATGTTAAGTGCAATGGTGGTTTTAAAAATATGGCTCTAGGTAAATTATACTACATTTCTTACTTTAAAGGTTTATGTGATTTCTCAGGATTCTTACTTTCTTTATATAAGCTATAAAAAGTATAAAAAGCTATATAAGCTATAAAAAGAATAAAAACTAAAACAACAACAACAACCCAAAACTGAGGAGGTCCTTTTAGAAAAAGTGACTGTTAAACTTCTTGTAATGGTTCCAGTTTCTTCATTAAAAACATTTTTATTACACTGTTAAATTTTGAATAGACTCAAAATGTAGAATCAGGGCATGAAGGTAACCTTTACACTTTCAAGAGATATGGGGAACAAAAATGCTATAGTGAACTTCTTATCCATATTATTTCCATTTCTCTAGTATTTGCTTGCCTCACCAGTATTTTGCTTTTGAAAACGATAAAGTAAGAAGATCAACTCTATCTAGAACAAAAATCCCTGAAAATCTAGAAAAGGACAGTATAAATTGCTCAAGGTCTTCAAATTCATGAAATTATTGTCCCATCAGTAGAGAAGGCAATACTATGCCTGAGAATGGGGTACTGAGAATTTTCAAGGACAGAAATGCACAATAGAGTTCTCACACATAGCTACCTTGAAAGGCATGTATTCTTTTGCTATGCATCACAAGTAGCAACTTCTGATTTGTGTCAGTTCAAGCAGTGCTGTCTAGTTCTCCTGCTGCTCTTCATTTCATTCTGAGCAACCTTTTCCACTCCAATTGGCAAGCGAGCACTATGTAGGAATGGCTCTTCCCCTCTAGCCATTGGTCGTGGCAAGGCCATTTATTATATTTACAAATTCCACAATGGGATGGTGAAAAGCTGGTGGAGGGCTTTTTTTTTGGCGGGAGGAGAAGGATTTCACCAATGCAACATGTGAAGATTTTTTTTTTAACATCAAAAGAAATTGACAGTAATGATTACTATTCACTCTAGCTGAGAATACAGGAAATATGGTAAAAATGAAATGTTTTCTTTCTTCTTTGTGTTCACTTTTAGGAGTAAAGTAGCAGAAAAATCAATCATGTTAATTATGGTCTGGATGGAACACTAGGCCCTCAGTGAGGTCAAAACAGAACAAATAGGTTGAAATCTGAAAATGGATTTCTTAAATTGGCTTCACTTCATGAGCCAAAGTTGAAGGCTACAAGGTGGATTATATGTAGTTACCATTTTTCTATTAAATTATAAGGGAGAGTGATGGAAAACCCTTCAACTTTTGCTCTTGTGGATCCTCTGATTGGAATACCTTCTACTTTGTGTACGTATAATCTGTAGGATAACTTTGTGGAGTGTCTGAACTGTTGTGATATTACTTCACTGGTTTCACTTAGTTCATTCAGGTTACTTGTGATTATCCATCTCCTGAAGGTGAGCTTCGAAAGTAATTCTAGCTAACAATAACAGAGGCCTACAACACATTATTACATTTATGATCTGGCTGTATGTCAAAATTACATTATATCCTGCTGAATGATTTGAAGTATTTCTAAGAAGAGTTTTAGTGGTATGGGGTAATATTTTTGGCAAGATGCAAAGTCCTGCTTGTATGTAGCCTATGAGTTGAAGACACTTTTAAGAAGCTATCTTACATCACACCAAGAGTGCATAGAGCAACTTATTAGTCTTTGATGCCTGTATCTTTGAAACATCTGAAAGAGTTGCTCCTCTTATGAGTTGGAACATGCTTGAATTGTATGAACTTTCTTTTTTTAAATGATACGGATAAGATTTAATAGAACAATGCATATTTCAAAATAATTTGAAAGAAGTACATCAGGCATAACATGAACCTAGCACCTCTTCACTACTACTTAAATCAGCTACCTCTTTTTTCCAACTTCTATGCAAGGCTTGAAAAATATTCCAGTGTTTTAAAAAGTCTATACATTAAGGCAACTCTTAAAGCTGTGGGACCTGTTACAAGAATACACGGAGGCATTAAAAACATGTTTTTTTCCTTACTGAATAACAGAGAAGTAATGTGCCAATGGTTACATGTAATCTGAAGCATTTCTTCCAAATAATTTTCAAAGTATGCACAGCTCAATAGACTATGTCCTCACAATATATTTAATTTATACCTTCAGAGTTGATCTGAAGAGTGAGTAGCACTTGGAGAGATGTTGGATGATGTTGATCATTGATTCATGAGTGAGGTGGAAAACATTGGCCTTCTCATGAAAATGTAGGATAGCCTATTCATTCGAAAAAGAACAAAAGGAGAACATATGGCTTTGCCGACAAATGGAAGAGTCTATTTATTTGATTATGAAGAGACTTGGAATTGAGAATATGGTACCGTAGCTAATTTTTATCAGAGCATCTTCTCACCCCTTATTAAAAGAATTAGTTTAGCTGGGAGAATGGTTCTAATTGGATGCATACAAATGGCTCAGGCTAGAGCCTTCTGCCACTGAAGC
This sequence comes from Mimophis mahfalensis, assembly GCA_032468015.1. Lineage (NCBI taxonomy): Eukaryota > Metazoa > Chordata > Lepidosauria > Squamata > Mimophis > Mimophis mahfalensis. The sequence goes on along the minus strand of JANHFR010000292.1, from coordinate 263,941 downwards.
ATCGCATTTAGCTTCCTGCTGATATCTATTGGGGCATTGCAGAAATGGAGCAGCAGGATGCTGGAATGTTTAAAGGCTCCGTTTAATTTCTTTTAGACCAAAGCCTTTCAGACAAAAGCTGCCTTCACCTAGACACCAATCACAGACATTTAATTACTGAAGCGGATGGTTGCGATGAAGAGTAGTAGAAAAACCTCTGGCATGAAAAACAGGAAAGCTTTACACACACACAACCCTCCCCCCAGGTGATTAAAAATATCTTACAACAAAAGTGAATGATAAAAATCGGAGTGGGTGTGCATGTGTTATAAAAATTGGTGTGAGTGTGTGTATGCATGTGTGTGTGTGTGAGAGAGAGATTCCTCTCATGAAAAATCTATTCAACGTTAACTGTGTTTTGAGAGGTTCCTTGCTGAGCTGCCAGTGTAATGAAAGCAAATGAAGCATGGAAGAAAATAATGTAGGAGTCCAAAAAGAGATTGAATGCATTGCAAGCAAAGATTTGATGGTAACTGATATGGAGAAGCTTTATTCAGTTCTGGAGAGATTACAGCAACATGGCTGAAAATAACTTAGTTAACCTTTGTGCATTAGCTGGCTGTAGAGTTTACTTCTTGCAGGTTTCACTTCCAGGTTGGACACCTGTCACTGTTTTAAGAAAAGAACTACTGTTATTATCCTAGCCATATAGTATCCTAAGCATATTTCTTAGAGATCTAGACTTTGGGAGTTCAGAATTCTACTTCATATACTATACTGCCAAAGGACTATTTAATATCTGCTATTGTCTATACCTAACATGAATAATTTAAACATAATATTAAATATAAAGAAAATGAAACTGACAACCGGTAGAACAATCAGAAGAAAAAATCTGCCCCCAAATTCTGCAGCTGTAGAGGACCCACTTCCACTGGGAAAGGCACATGCAAATAAAGTAACGGGGATTACCCAATGCATCCTGTTGCCAACTGTTGCCATTACAACACAACATAGAATTGAGATATTGAGGAGAAGAAATGTTGATTTGGCAGTGGGAAGTGTGTTGCCCCAGCAGTTGAAATATTGATAATCCTAGACTTACAACAGGGCACTGGACCTGGCTTGATGCAAGGAATTGCAACATGAGGTGAAGTGAGGCGAGATTGCTGGAGGAGCCCAGAAGAGCCAGCAACCCACGTGCCACTAGTTAGCTGGTGTAAAGCTACTTCCGGCGGTGCACCAAGGATAAGTGCACAATGGCTGAATAGAATGAACTAGTATTCTAGGATGTCAGGACTGCATTGTGTGTCTAGCATGTGTAGGTTTTCCTGAAATTGTATGCCTTATGCTAAATAAATAAATAAATAAATATTATCAATTGCCAAAATTGAGTAGGATTCTCTGGAGGTTATATTAGCAATAGCAATAGCATTTGATTTATATACCGCTTATCAGGGCTTTTAACCCTCTCTAAGCAGTTTACAGAGTCAGCCTATTGCCCCCAACAACTGGGGTCTTCAGCTTAAGCAGGGAGTTGGACTAGAAGACCTCCAAGGTCCGCTCCAACTCTGTTATTCTTCTATGGGAAGAATAATCCAGTAGGCCTATATCTCCTGTAGAGAGGGATCTTTCAGCAAGAAGAAACAAGGGGAGAAAAAGTGCAAGGGAAAAAATGGTGTTAAGGATTTTGTAAAAACATTAGCCAAGAAATAGCCGTGGTTGAAATATGACTCTTTTTAGGTGATTACAAACTTGTGAGCATCCAAATACAACTGAGTGCAAGCCAAGCATCTGACCTTTTCAGATTTGTGGTCTGGCAATGAAATAAGGAAAGGAAACACATGTAATAATAATTAAACAGAATGACATTTCATTTGGTTGGCTAATGGAACTTTTCTTTTCTTTTTGACAACCATTACTGATTATTTCAGTTAGTTTTAATAATCCATGTAATCTGAAAGTGTCGTTATTCATGCAGTGAAGACAAATGTCAGAGCAAAGTAACACATTTTTCATTCTACCTCTCTTCTGGGTCAGTTGTTCAGGATAAAACATACGTGTTTATTTAGTTCTCTTTTTAAAAAACTAGAGCTAAGACAAAAATGGACCTTCCCTACTTTCACTGTCCATTTGCACACAATAGCAATTGGGACAATTAATTCTAATAATTCTTGGTGGTTGTGCAATAATAAGGCAAAATGTTTTCAGCTATAGCTTTTTAATTTTAGCTTTTAGTTTTTAGTTTTTATTTCATTTTTATACCGCTCTTCTCCCGAAGGACTCAGGGCGGTGTACAGCCATGATTAAAACACATATAAATAGAAAAATTAAAACAATATAAAAAATATATTATAAATTTGGCCCCATAATTAAAAATCTACCACACAAATTAAAATACCCATTTTAAGCCAGTCCAACCTGTTGGAATAAAAATGTTTTGAGGGCCTTGCAAAAGCCACACAAGTCTGGAATCATATATATCCCTGGGGGTAATTCATTCCAGAGGGCAGGAGCCCACACAAAGAAGGCTCCCCCCCTGGGGGCTGCCAGCTGACATTGTTTGGCCGATGGCACCCCAAGGAGGCCCCCTCTGTGGGAGTGGACTGGCCGGTGGGAGGTAATCGGTAGCAGCAGGTGGTCTCATAAGTACCTAGGTCCTAAGTCATGGAGCGCTCTGAAGGTGGTAACCAACATCTTGAATCGTGCCCGGAAGACCACCAGCAACCAGTGCAGCTCATGCAGGAGAGGTGTTACGTGGGAGCAACAAGTTGCCCCCATAATCACCCACGCGGCCACATTCTGGACCAGCTGGAGCCTCCGGGTGGTCTTTGAGGGGAGCCCCATGTATAGAGCGTTATAGTAGTCCATGTTGAGTTGTGGGTCATGGAGGACTCGAGGCAGAATTTAATTCAACGAGCTTTATTACAAGGGAACTGTTATTAACGATCAACCATTGTACAACTGACTAATGGCCCAGCTGGGTGGAGCTTTCCCTCTTAAGGCATTGCCTGACCCGAGCCTAAGCCAATGGTAGGGCGGCATTTTTAACTCTAATTTCCCAGGATACAACAGTCCAGACTGTAACACTCTTTCTGGTAACATGAGAGTATTCTGGATTTAGTAAAGAGTTATATTAAGATAAAGGGTCAGTGTCAGAATGAACGATTTTCATTATGGTTTTATTATCAACCAAACAATGGTGTTCTTGCTATTCAAAGAAACAATTGTGGGTGGATACATTTTCTGTTCACTTTACATCAATGATTTTCAGACTTGGCCACCTTAAGGTGCGTGGGCTTCAGCTCCTAGATTTCCCCAAAGGTGTACCCAAAGTGCATCCAAAGTGCAAATCCCCTGAAGTTTTAGTTAACCATAATTGTTAATTTAATTCCTCTTAATTTTTAAGAGGAAAATTGTTGAATATTGTACATAACTTAAAAGCAAAAGGTTTTTTTTTAAATAAAACAATAATTAATTCTTGGCATTATCCATAATATTTGGGAGTGCAGCCAGACTCAAAGGTCAAGCCCTGTATAGCATTTGCTCTGTAAAAAACAGAGTGGGAGAAGTGGTCGTTTTTGTTTAGCAATCACAATTGGGACCAGCAACTGGATCATGAAGAAAAGTAATTAAGTGAAATTGTGACTGTGCTTATCTTACTTCAGCTTCCCTTTGCTTTACAACTTTGTGAAGGTCATAAATGTAAGGATTGGTCGTGAAATTACTTTTCCATCACTGCTGTAACTGTGAATAGTCACTAAACAAGACAGTCACTAAGGGAAGACTGGAGTACATGTGTATCAAAAAATTCAAGATGATTGTGCAGTCATGGCTGTGATTTTGACCACAATGTAAAGGTCTGAACTATCCAATTCACAAAGGGAACTGTAGTCCTCATCTGAGGAAAGCTGGTAATTATGATACTTGCAAGTATCTCTGATTTTAAATTTATTACCCTCCCCCCCCACTCTTCTCACTGCATTATAAAAACTCTAGACAGAAGATAAAAAAAACCCCTGCTCTGCTTCCATTGATTCTTAGTGAATCTAACAAGATGCTCATTTTAAAAGTACATTCCCTAGGAGAAATTAGCCTTTCCTTCTGGTAAATCCAGTATTTCTGTGCACTTAAATGCTTGGCCCCTGAATTTCTGCTTGCCATATATGCACAAAAGATCTATAAAAATGGCAATTCTAACAAATTAAAGTGACGGTAGAATATGCAAAGACTCTATAATTTATTCCATATGACAACTCCCCTCCCCAATTTTTTTTCCTCACATTATGAAGATGCCAATCTCCTCAATATTTTTAGTAGCTTCCTTCTATCAAAAACAAAAACGATAGGAAATTAAGTTTGGTTGAAATCTTTAAAATAACCTCTCTAAGGGAAAGAAGAATAAGTAAAAACCGAGATGTTATGAGTGGAAAGATGGTGTTGAGAAAACGGCTTTGGAGGCAGAATGACATTTTCTTTGGTAAATGTAGCATTTGACTTACAGTAATGGTGACATTTTAGCTTGGTGCAGACTGAGGGAAATGTTAATAATCGATTGAGAAATGGCTTCAAGGTTTGGTTCAAACTGCTTCAGCATCTACATATGCAGTAAGATGCAAAGGGGAAAATATAAGTAATATAGCTGAGTCCACTTTAGGCAAAATTATTTCAAAGAAAGATTAAAGACTGATAGCCGGATGCAAAATGGAGGGCGTGCATAGTTCTTCAGTAATTCAGTAAAGAATAATAGTGGACCTTTTAAGATACAGGAGTAAGGCACACTCTTGTAAAAATGTAAAGGCTGTTATACATATTTCAGCTTTAAAATGTACATTGAAAATTGTCTGTAGGCCTGCACAATAATATGAATGACAAGCATGTCTTCTAATGTGATAGCAAGCTTGCAAAAGGCTGCAACGAAATGCATATTTCACAGTAATATAGATGTGTAGCTCTAGCAGAAGAATTCAAATTATTGCTGAAGAGAACTTTGTTCTGATAGTTCATAAATTATCATCTACAACTTCAGTTCATATATTAGATATAATATATGAAGGGTAGAACCTAGCTAATCCTGGCTGATTCACCCCAACTAAGGTAAAATCCAGAGCTATAGATTAGATTGGGAAGTTGAAAAAAAAATCCAGAGAAAGGTAATGGTAAATACATTATTGCTGTTGACAGGAAAACTTTGTGGAAATAGAGTTGAATTTGACTCAAAGGAGATACTTAGCATTGTCTGATGCCTGAAGCTAATGTAGCATCTAACGGATCTTTCTTGCCTTATCTTAAAAAAAATGAAGAATGTTGAATCCATTCCATAATTGGATGGGAAAGTACTGGGGTTCTAGTTAGATGATTTAAAAAACAACAACCCTGAAAGGCAATACATTTAGACATTGCTGCCACAAAACTACACATCTGTGCAGTTATTATGAGTTAACCTTGATTTGAGCATCTTTTTCTTTTTCTTTTTGTAGGGAAATATAAAGTGTTTTATATTAGGGCTCAAAGATCAAAGGTATTCTGTTTTTGGCTAAATTTCAAATAGCATCTTATTTCCCAAAACATATTGAGATGGTGCTGATGAAATTTAATGGCAGATTTTAAGACACAAAAATTAGAGCCTTTGCTGTACAAAGGATGCTTGGAACAAAACTGTTTCATCCACAGGAATATAATATATATGTATGGTTACCTACTGCAGTTTGTATGCTCCTCAATCCAACAAGACTCAAAGAGGTTTTGGATTAAAGTAATTCCAGGATAGCCTTCTTCATTGACTATTTTACCCATCATTAAAACACATTACTGAGTAACAGTTGATACCTAAAATGCTTGTACTTATTCTGTTGCTTTTCCATTTTATAATATCACACTGCCAAAAGTCATGTTACCTGAAAATATTTTCATCTTTATCCTACCCACCCTTCATCTCTAATACCCCTGCTCCCTATTTTTTTCCACAGCAACTACTGTGGGGTTTGGGCAGAGAGTGATTGGCTCAAAGTCATCCAGCTGACTTTCTTATTGTAAGTTATTATCCTGAACTGCATTTTTTAAAGGATTAGTTTAACTTGTAGTGGGAGTTTACAAAAGTAATTGCAAAAAGGAATAGATGTGTTTTGTGAGGAAGCAGGTAAGATTGTAGATCTTATCAGCTGTGATTTAGGAGCATTATTTAGCTAAAGGAGTAAGGCTATGGTTTTTGTTTTTCAATTCCCCCTGAGCACAAATAGGGGTACAACAATTAAATGTAAACTAATGCTTTTTTGGTGAACCCCCTAATATTTTGCATTCTAAAACCTCTAATGAAGTTTGAGCAGTCTGTAACCAACTAGGGCAAGGCTCTGGATCATAATGAATTATGAATACTCAATAAAGATATCAGCACAGAGCACAGCAGAAAATTCCATCCTATGGATCATCAGGAATGACATGGAAAATACAAAGAACAACTAATCAAGGTTATATATGCATTTAGAATGCAGTATATCATTCTAGTCATCTGAAAAAAAATATAACTGGAAAAAAGGAGAAGAAGGATTTGAGAAAAGTCTAGAAAAAATGGGATTGAGAGGAGACAAAAGTCTTCATGACAGGGAGATTTTACAGGAATAACTTTTTATCTGTCTTGGGCCAATGAAGTTATCCAATGAAGCTGATAGGAAAGAGATTTTAGAACAGGTAAAAACAAGTAATTCTTAACACAGTAAGTAACTAACCTTTGGAATTCATTACCCATGAGAAATTGTGGCAATCGTGAGCTCAGATAGTTTTAAAAAGGAAGTTTGATAAATTCATGGAGGGTAGGCCTATCAAGGGATATTAGCCTTGGATTCTCGATAACCTGTCTGAGCTTGAGAAAGCATGCTTCTATATACCAGTTGCAAAGGAATAATAGCTACTTTGAGAAACCAAATGCTGGACTAAGTTAGGACTGTTCAAATACCTATGACAATGGATGTTATCAATAATTAAATACTACAGATATTAACATTTTTGGCTTGGTTTTTTTTAGAAAAGATGATAAGTGTATGAAGAATAGAAAATTCAATGAATAATTGCATAAAATTGCCCATGTGCAATTTTAATGAATATGGATGTTTTTTTTCCCATGGACATTCTTCAACTATATAATCTCTCAGAAATCCTCAACCAGCTTGGCCGTTGCTGAAATTTCTGGCCACTGAAAGCTATATATCAGGACGGATGCAAGCAGAAGTAGTATTCAGCCAGTTCCAACAGGCTCCAGAGAACTGGTAGTGATAATTTTGACTGGTTCGGAGAACTGGCAAATACCACTTCCGATTGGCCAACTGCATAGCCATGCCCACTAAGCCACGCCCACAGAACCGGCAGTAAAAAAAATTTGAATCCCACTACTGGATCCAAGTATTCCATCTTAGGGAAGATAAGAGGATGGTGCGTATTTCACATATTTCTTCCACTTTTAGACTCTAATTGCATTCAACAATTTCAAAGCATGTAAGGAGGGGTTGTTGGAGGAACTATTGCAGCCTAATTTAAATAACAGAAAAAACACTTTAAAATTTAAAACATTTCATTTTCAAAATGTTTGAAGAGATTTTAAAATGGGCTTGAAATGGGCTACTCCAACCGACATCTTTCTAAAATATTAGAATGCGGAATTATCATGACCACATAATGCAGTTGTTGGGAAAGAGATTTTTGTCTGTTGTTTCCCATTTCGATCTGTATCTGTAAACAAAGCACACTTTGTATGAAGGTAATTCACAATGTTGCCTTAACAGTACAAGCTTTTATATAGAAATTGGGTGTCTGAGAGCTCAGGTTTACTTTTATAATAAAATTGGGATTTCATAGCTTGTTTAGCTAGTGTGTAGACTAATGCTTTGTGCACATAAACTAGCACAGCAGATTCAAGTACAACTTCCGTTCTGCAGATTACTACAGACTTTCCATTTTAGTAGCTGCTATAATGTTTATACTTCATCTCTAGACTTAAAGCATGTGCATTGTAGCTGCTTCTTTATGTGTGCCTGTTAGCCATGGGCTCTTCAATAGACTAACACTTGTGCAATTTCCACATTACATGAAGAGGTTTAATTTTTCAGATTTCAAAATGGCCCCTAATGAGATGATACACTGTCCGACTTCATCTCCTCCTGTTTTCTTTTCCATATTTAATCCTGTGGAAACTAAGCATACTTTGCTTAGAATAATATAGAGGAAGCTCATGATGGCACTCCTCAAATTCCTAGAGAGATGTCAGCAGAAGAATGTCAACATCTATTCTCTATCATCCCAGAAGTAAGGAAGAATGGACTTAAACTTCAGGAAGAATACAATCATGGAACCAATTGTCTAGAAAGATGATGGATATAAAAAAAAACTGGACAGCCATATATTGGAGAAGTATTTTAATATATCTGGGTGTGGGTTGTTTTTTTTTTTTTGTATTATCTGCTAGGTGATTGTTTCATTTAGCTTGTTTCCTGAATTATGTAATGAAAAGCATGGCCTTTTCAGGCTATGACTTTTGTTTGTATCAGAATCCATATAATTGATAATTTTTTCCATTAATACCAATTCAATAACATTTATTTTACAAGCCTATCAGATGTTCCTCAGGGATTCCAACTACCCCAATTTATAAGGCAACAAACTAATATATTTAAAGTGTGTTACATTTTAAAGAAAAGATGTTTTTAAACCCAATTTTTTCAAATTTCATCTAGAAAAATTGTCCTTAAAAATAAAAAGACACATACACAAAAGCTTTGAATTTTTGTGCTACTTTAAAGCATGTGTGTGCGCGTGCTCACACACACAGACACAGACACACACTGGATTAAAAAACACTTAATGAATACATAAATAAGTGTTCTTATTTATTTATTTATTTATTTATTTATTTATTTATTAATCGAATTTATATGCCGCCTCTCTCCCGAAGGACTCGGG
>JANHFR010000292.1:209026-226012 GCA_032468015.1 Mimophis mahfalensis | reverse complement strand
GGAAAAATAAGAAATAATAATAAAGCTCACAGAGCCATCCATTTCTTGATTCTTAACAGCCTCATTAATGCCAAACATTCATTGGAAATCTAAGACTTTAGTTAAATTTATCTGCATGAAAAATAATAACTTTATTGGCATGATCTTAGGACTTTTCTATTCTAATGAAATTGCTGCTGATTTGATCAGCAACCCACTTTCCTAAGGAAAGTTATGAAGAGTTTGCAGTATATGAATTGCTTCTCAGCATGAGATGGGCAGCATATATAGTAAAAGTAATACATAAAATAAAATTTCCCTTGTTATGAACTCCAGGAAGATAATTTTAAATTGGATGAATAGTGGATGGTTAGTTAAATGATTCAGTTTAAGTAAGTATAATATAACACACATTGGGAGGAAAAAACCCAAATATTTAACTGTGTCGGCACCTTTTGTAACTAGGAAAAATAATTTCAGGGCACAATGGATAGCTTAATAGAAGAAAACAACAGAATTTGGAGAAGCTACGAAAAAGGCAGGTTATATAATAAGGATCATTAGGAAATGGAGTAAAATAAGAGTGGTAACAAAGCAAGTCCTCACAAAATCTATGATATAATTGCATCTGGGGTACTTTACACAATTTTAATGACCACATCTAAAAAGGGATATATGTGATAGAGATGGGCAAAGTGCACAAGTAGGGCAACCAAAACAAACAGGAAGTTTGAAATGTTTAGGATTTTTAATTCAGGGGAAGAAAAAGATCAGGCATAGATATGACTGAAACATATGAAATGTATGACATAGAAAAACTGTATAGGATGAATTTTTCAAAATACTTGGCTGTGGGGTCTTTCAATGAAGTCCATTAAAATCAGATTTAGAACCAACAAGGGACAGCCATTTTACTGTGCATAATCTATGGAATTAATAGTACAGTAGTTTTAAAATTTAGTTTTATCTCCTGAATGGCTTGCAAGATAGCAACAGCCTCTGTCTTGTGCTTATAACAATTGCAGACACATCTAACTGGCTATTTTGAAAAACAAAATACTGGCCCAACATGGGCATTCAGCCTGTTTCAGGAAGGCTATTCTTATTTTCGTATGTTTTGAACTGTTTTCAGCAGTTCTCTTCTATAATGTATACAGTAATATTTTTTTTTGCCCAGATAGCTATCTAGTATCTTAAAGATGTGCTCTGCCCTGAAGAGGGTGTGTGTGTGTGGGGAACATGTGTTTCAAAGCACACTTATTTCAGAATCAATTTGTTAATATTTTTACATTCCCACATTAAAAACATTAATTCTTGTATGCTGTTAGATGAAGTTAAAATGGCCGACAGTGTTTTAGGCCACACCACACTAACAGCTTGAAGACAGGAAGTCTGGCTCTGGCAGGTGCAAGCCCAACTTCCCTAGTCACAAAACAGCCTCATGAGCTGTCAATCATTGTTAAGTGTTACACTATATAAGCTTAACCAACTGCCCTAGAGGGTGCTAGCTGATTCATTCACTCTATAGGGAAAGCTCTCCTGGTACTTGTGTCTACTCTGCATGTACTACTTTTGGTTTCCTTTCTGTAAGCTTAGCCACCTTGTGACTTCTGTGAATATTTGTAAATAAAACAGTTCTACAAGTGTGACTGGTGTCCTGGAACTGGGCTACATCAATCCATCGCTACCAACCCTCTTCTTATCCAAGGTACCTGATTCGTTGTTAATGGTGTTGTGGGATTTAGCCTGCGATGCCTAAAAGTTAACACAATTTTATCTTTTTGTGCTTTTTTAAAAAAAATATCTGCTTCCTTACTCAGGAGTAGAGCCTACTCTCAGGTGCACAAGATTGAAGAAGAAATGAGCTGTGATGTTTCACTATTCTGGAAGAAACTGTTTTCACAATGTTTGTTTATTAATTTACTTGTTTGGGTTTTGAAAATGGCTTAGACAAGTGTTTCCTGTTTTTTCTTTTCTTTAATGTTTCATTTGGCACATCATAAATAATCTCACTGTGTACTACGACATGCTACTGAAGTCAAAATTAAATATGGCTATAAATCCTAGCACTCTTGGAGGCCTTGCAATGTGTCAGCTGTAATATCTCAAATGTTCACCTCTGTGCATGACTTTAGATCCAGGAGGTTCCAAACAGAAGGAACAATTTTCTAGATGCCTAGAGGGGGGGAAAAAATACATGTAAGGGTATATTCAAGAAAATCACTTTATTCTTATTTATCCTTATCCTCCACTAATACTAGTACTTCCCCTGATCCCAGTATAGAGACTGTGATTATATGATTAAATGAGCCACAGCCTAGCCAAGCTGTGAGATCCATGGCAGATATGGCTGCAAGGATGCACTTCTGCTGTGCTCTACTTATTGTATCTTGCCAAATTCTCCTCTTATCATACAGCATTGCTACCAGGTTTACATCTCATCTCCATTTCTATTCTTTTACATACTCTGCCTTTTGTTCAGCGATGTACCCGAGAGACAGTCTGCCAGGCACATCACTTCATAGTGCATCTCATTTCTTAATTCTGAATTCAACTTTCCATTGTGGTGCTGTCCTTAATTGGACTAGCTTTTGTTGACTTCCTGACCTTGCGTTCAGGTCTGCTGAAGCCTAAAATGAAAAGAAAGAAGGGGAAAACAGCTCTCTTCCTTTTTAAAGGGAAAAAAAATCATTTATTATTCTAGCAAAAAATATGGTAAAATTGACCCAAAATGTTTCAAGTGTTGCTTTTCTTCATGGGTATTTCATGAACCTGTTTAAAGTTGTACAACATACTACTGTATCATTCCAACCACTGCAAAAATTGGTCTCATTTCAGAAAGTAAGAAAACTTTTGTGGCAATGTTTTTTTCCCCCATGAACTTTGGTAGATAGTTTCTAATGTCTGTCTGTCTTTGGAGCCATAAGACAATTTTTCATAGTCTGTACTGAGTCTCCACAACTTGTGACTCACCAAACTGAACATCACGGCTGGCAATATCATTAGACAAAGTGAGTTGACAACCTGAAGTGACAGATGCTGTAGTATGCTTCAACTATTTTTCCTGTGTCTCCCTTCAAGAATGTTGGATGACTAATCTATGTGGGCAATGTAGTTTTCTGGTATCCTTCAAATGTAGTGGTAGATGCCAACCCATCACCAATATCAAAATGTAGTGGCAGGTGCCAAACTATCACCAATATTGGAGGAGAGTCAATTTATAATCCAATACATTTTGGGAATGGGGAAGAGAGTACCATTTCAGGAAGCAATTGCTTGTCTCTGGTCTATATTCCATAGCACTATATTGTGGTTAATTTGATGCTTGATTATTTGCTTTTTTTGGTAATTGTAGGTGAACTGAACAGTCAGGAAGATTTCCTAACACTGAAAGGTAGTAAGTGAATTAGTAAGTTCATCTGTTGGGTTCCTCAAGAGAATACTTTACCAATGCCATTTCCTTAATCAGCCCCAGACTCATTAACTGATGTAAAAAAGAGAAATTCTACATGTAACGAAAGGCAATTGCAACAAATCTAAGCTATTGTATGATACAAGGAAATAAAAAAAACATACATTGGTGCCAATATAGTTCAGTTTTGCAACTAAACTCAACAATGATCATATGATATCAAAGTTCTCCTGAAGGAAAATACATCTCACTATGTGTGCAGTTATATGAAGGCATGCATACCAAATTGATTGGATCATCATTAAAATAGAAGTTAATCCTTGGCTGTATGTTAGTGTACATCTTAAAACTGGAGAAATAAATAAAGTAGAAATTGATATTAGTAGTACTGGGGCAGGCATACTATTCAATGTTATTATAAAAGAGAATTTGGTTTACAAATTTATTTTCCAAGAAAAAACAGAAATTCTCATAACTGAAATATAATACACATACTCTTTTAGTGGGCTTGTGCATGCTTTGTATTTGCTTCTCTACAAATATGTAAAAAAAGCATTAACCTTAAAGCAGGTTCATATGGAAGCTTGAAAAAAATTGAACTGTTTTAATGACTTGCAGACAGCTATTATTCTTGCATAATGTTCAAAGCCCCTTTAAATAATTTCTAAAGTATTATTTAGTGATACCTCGAAAAGATGGAAGGCTGAGTCAACCTTGAGCCTGGTGAGATTTGAACTCACCTTAATTGCAGACAGCTGGCAGCTAAGTGCTACATAGCAAGGTTTGAAGTGGAGAGATGGGGTGCATTTTCTGTTGGCTCATCAACCACACCCAATCAGTAGCTTCTCCATTCTAGTTGACAAGTCAGGTTTTTAAGGTTTTTTTCTGATGGCCAAAACAGAGGGGGTGGATCTTACCTCATGCAGCAAGATATTACAAAGGGTCGGAGCCATGGTAGAAAAAAAGTCTCCTCTTGGATTCCACCAGCCCACAATCCTTGCCTGGTGGGATCCATAGTAGACCATTTCTGCCAGCATAAGTGGTTCTTACCAATTCCGTTAAAGAAATACAGTTCTGCAGATGACCTGGACCCATGTCATAAAGGGCATTAAAGATAATAACCAATACCATGAAGTGCACCTGGAAGCAGATCAGCAGCTAGTGCAGCTGGCATAGCATGTAACATGGTGTTATATGTGCCATCATAGGGGTCTTCAAAACTGTCTGTACCACTGCATTCTGGACAAATTTTAGCATCCATATACACTTTAAAGCAAGTCTCAGGTACATTGCCTTCCATGTAGAGCTCTCTTCCAAGATAGTCTGCCATTTCCATAATAGTTAAGTCCCTTTCAGCACTTGGTACTTCTGTAAGTATATGATTGTTTCAGAACTTCATGTTTTCTTTCTTTTTCTACTTATCTCTTCGTTTAAGATAGTCAGCTAAACAACTAATTTAAAGGTTCTTCTTTTCCAGGGAGATATTTTATTATGATTATTTTTAAAAATACTTTAAACAAGGCAATATTCCAAATATAATTGTCCTTTTAACATTCTTACTCCAAAATCCCAGTAAGTTTTTCCACATTTAATTCTTTTTAATCTTTGTAACCGTTTTCTTCCTTTTTATATACCTCTTTCTCAGACTGAAGGTATACTTACCCAGGTGGTATTAGGTACTCTGCTCTCTGAAGGTCTCTTTACACTTTAAATTGGCTTCATTAATGTGCTTTGGAAAGTGGATCAAGCAGACCTAAAACTCTTTAAACAGGCTTTATACAAGGTTGTGAGCATGTTGTCTTCCTCCGCAAAGATCACATGGGCAATCTCATGACTTTTCCTTATCCAAAGAAGTTCTGTTAGCCTGAGCATGTTGCTCAGCTAGGAGTCTTTGCTTCTTCATTATCCCTGCTGTTTCTCAAAGATGTGTTAGTCTGCCATACAGAAGTAACCTACTGCTTAAGTTTCAATGTTCTTGTCACTGCTAAGGAAGAAGCCCTGTGTCAGGTGCAAAGAATCAGGACCATATGCTAAGTTCCAGTTAAGCAGATTACACACAAGAATCTAGTCAAATAACGGTCAGCACTAACCATTGGAATTCAAGGGGAGGATGTTGGACTTGGGAGCATTTGTGGACATGTAATAATTTTAGACTTAGTCCTTTCTTGACTCCACTCTGAGGCTCTACCTCTTCTTCTCCTAGACTCTAGCCTTCAAAAGAGTTCTTTCACTGTAAAATGTCTTTATCCTCTCTCCCAATTTCCCTAACTGGCAATATTTATCTGGTGGCAGTTAACTTTATGTCTTAGTCAGACTGTGTTTCATAACCCACTTATTTGCTATAAAGCCACAATGGCTTCTGCAGATGAACAATGTTCTGCCATTGTCTTTCCGGCCAGTTATAAATAAAAGAAGACAGCAGTTTGAGACTTAACATTGAGTTGTTGCTTAGCAATAGCAATGAGTTGGCTTTTTATACACCAAGACCTGAGAATCTCAGAAAGGAAGATAATGACATGGCTTGGTGTGGGAATAATACTTGGTTGTAATATAGATGAATAATTCAATTTCCTTTGGATGATCATTATATTTTGTAAGCCAAGAGTGGGGTTAAATGTGCCATTGTTCTGCCCAATTATCTAACTTTCTTAGGCCCTTTGGGATTCTACCCAATGCTCCTAGCCTGGGCTTACTGAAAGAATACTCTATTGTCCACTACCTAAATACTTTGGACTCCTAATGTATAATGAAAATGTCTAATATAGTAGCCTAAGAGAATTAAAAAAGAGTGTTAAATAAGAGATGAAAAAGTTATTCTCCCAATAAAATAAAGTATATAATGATCTTTACTGGAATGTGGTTTTTTAGTTCTGGAGCACTGGCTTGCTTTCCCCCTACCTAGTAAAAAAGAAAGAAAAAAATGAATTCAGAAATGGAATGTCAGAGATAGGCAAAGAAAATGATTGGGGGCATCGAAGGAGTTCTGGAGAAGATGTGATCGAGGCGATTAGGGCTGCTTAGATTAGTGAGGAGACAGAATGAAGGGCATAAAAATAATGAATGTCAGTGAAAAGCTAGATCAGTATGCCCTCTCATCTAACTGAAAAAAACACTGAGACATCTAATGACACAAGTGATACTTTTATACCTAGAATAGAGGAAGATTTAAAAAAAACCCAACAGTCTAAAGTTTTGGATAGTGTTAGAGAAATTAAGGGTTTAGTGATGCTGGGAATTAGGCCTTTAGTTTGATGCAGTTAGTGAAAAACAATATAATCCCCAGATCCATATTTTCTCATTGAGTGCATAAGATTACATTTAATGGTTAGGCAGTATCACTTCAGCATTTGGTTTCATTGTGTTGTTCACATTCTTTAACCAGCACAGGATTATATATAGCAACAGCACCACAATTTGCAAGAAATTGCAATCTGGAAATAAGGAGAAATTTTCTGACATTGAGAGCAATCAACCAATGGAACAGCTGGCCCTCAGAAGTTGTGGGAGCTTCATCACTGGAAGCTTTCAAGAAGAGACTGGACTGCCATCTGTCAGAAATGGTGTAGGGTCTGCTTGAGTGTGGGTTTGGACTAGATGACCTTAATCCCTTTCAACTCTGTTAATCTGTAATCTGTAAATTATTTCTCCAAGCCCAGGAGTCCATGTATACTTCAAAACCATTGTGACTGTAGAATCTGCCATGGGATTTAGGAGATACCCCGTTAAAAGAACGTGAAACAGTGTTTGCTTAATTCTATCTTTTGCAACACAGTGTGAAGTTTAAAACAGGTGTTTTACTTAGACAATATTTCAGGTGATCCACTTCTCTGAAGCTGGTTTGTGAAACAATGCAGGCCGCCTCTTCTAAAAAGAAAAAACTGCTTTTTTGACTCATTTTGTAAGGCTTCTGAATCAATGCAACCAAAGCAGAAGTCAATCTGTTATGCTTGCATGGTGAATTTTATTTCCTCTGTGATTCAAAGAACCTCCTGAAAGCAACATTTATTCTCTTCATTCAAGTCCACCTTCTTGTTCCCACCACATTCTCTACGATTCTATTTCCCTGTTGTCTGATTGGCATCCTGCTTAATCTGGATATCCAATGAATTTCTATCAGGAAGCTGAAGTTATTGAAAATCACACTCATTCTTCATTGCTTTGGTGAACATAGAAGACTCTCCTTTCTCAGAAGAAATCATATATGTCAAAAGAATTTTAAAAGTTATATTTTAAAGCTTATATAAGGTAGTTATATTTAAAAAGGCCCTTGAACAAGATTATGAAAAAGCACAGCTTGTATATAAAATAAGATTGATTTATGGCTATATGAACATCCTTGCCTACATGTTATTTCATAAAACAGTGTTAACATGTGCAATTTGACTATTTCAAGTAACTCATTTAACAAGCATAAACTAGAAATGTGTGCCTTTCTGTCACAGCAAACATTTATAGCTATATTAATGCACATTTTGTTGTTAGTTGTGAAGTCGTGTCCGACCCATTGCGACCCCATGCACAATATTCCTCCAGGCCTTCTTGTCCTCTACCATCCCCCGGAGTCCATTTAAGCTCACACCGACTGCTTCAGTGACTCCATCCAGCCACCTCATTCTCTGTCATCCTCCTCTTCTTTTGCCCTCAATTTTTCCCAGCATTAGGCTCTTCTCCAAGGAGTCCTTTCTTCTCATTTGGATGGCAAAAACAATTCCAAGTTCAGATTTCTATAAAGCAGAAGTTTTCTCATCCAATTTAGGAATAAGGCTGGAGGTCTAACAAGAGATTCTTCTGGATGATGTAATGTCTGGAGGCTAAAGCATGGCCTGGATGTTAGGAGTCTGGCTTTATAAGCTCTCCCGTATGGATAGTCTGAACTGGAAACAATATCTTGCTAAAGGTTTCTAACCTTATTTTGATCCTGCCTTAGTTGAATGCCCAGCTCTTGACTTTCAGACTCAACCTGAAGTCTGCTTTTGGAGTCTTCATCCTTTAGTTGATCCTTGTTCTGCTTTTTGATTGTCTTCTGACCTACTGTGTTTCTGAATTGATGCCTGATTTGCTAATTTAATAACATGATCCACTCCAGAAACTGCCAAGGCATGCTGTACATAAGATTTTGAAAAAAGTGTATCTTCTACAATGGTAACAGAATAGGACACCTTTTCAGTTCAGATGTTTGGATCAGCAATACATTATGTTATTCTTGTACTGCTTGGTTCATCTCATCTCACCTCATCTCATCTCTGTCTTCTGATCTTAGCATTGTAGTATTTTGTATATTTTGTATATTTAAAAGAACACCAAACAAAGAATCTTTTTTAATATAATCCTCATTTCAGGGAATGGTAAAGCTTCCTTTCTCTGAAGTTGTAAAGCTTGCCTGTAAGATGGCCAGGAATGGAGATTATGATGAAAATGATTATTTATGAGTTACATAAGGGCAGTGCTCTCTATTAGACTCACTACTAAGGAAGCAGTTATGCAAGAAGCTCATTTGGACAAATAAGGATAGATTGCATTTAACTCCATGTTGTGTCCTTTGTGGTTGATGACCACAATACGCAGGGACAGTCATTCCTCATGCTTATTGAGGAGTACCATGGCAGTTCTACTAAAGGAAACAGAACGTGTCCATAATAACGTGTCTCCAACTGATGTAGCATCTAATGGAGATTCGAGCAGAAGGGCAAACTGTACAGATGGAGGAAGTACATGATGGGAAGGCTGTGAGTTAATGAGGCACACTCTTCATAATTTGCAAAAGACAGTTACTTTCCAGCTCTCAGTGGTTAACCTAGAAAGCAGTGATGTCCATGCATCACTGGTTGTTGGCTCTCATTTTAAAGAGGGAAATCAAATTAACATTATTAGTCATTAGAAATTAGGTAATTATCGGGTACAATGTAAATTATCTAAGTGTGCTAATGTTCATCAGTCTGGCCCATCTAGATAATGGTTCATCTCATCTCATCCCATCTCATCTCTGTCTTCTGATCTTACCATTGTAGTATTTTGTATATTTTCAAAACATTATAGGAATTCCATTTTTTAAAAAAGAAAAAGAAAAGAAATAAATGAACAAAAACATTGCAGTAAACTTGGAATTTCTTTTTGCGGGATAAGTGGAGTTGGGTTGAATTTTCTCAGTAGGAGATCAGCACAAGACCAAATTGAAAACTGCTTGGTTATTTCGATTAGCAAGAGATTGCTGCTGCTACCAGAAGCTTTACTGTGTGGTATGTCAGAGAAGATCTGCTCCAATATGGTGCCTAAGCTATGGAATGGATTTCCCAAAGAGGAACGTATGTCTTGTCTCCCCAAATATTTAGGAAAATAATAAAATGCATCTTTTTTGTCAAGCTTTTAATTGTTCATTTTAATGGTACAGATTTAACATTTTGATTTTGATTTTAACTGCACCTATTGTTCTTAAATATACTTGGGATTTGTTAATATATGTAGGTTGTCTTGCTATTCTGGTATAAAGAGAAAGGCTGAAAAGGCATTCTATGGTAAATACAATAAAATAAAAGGTTATAGGCAAAAGGCTCTTTTTAACCATCCCCACTTGACCTGAATAGCAATGAGTTCTGGAAGAGATAAATCACCCATTCTATATACTACTTATTGGATTTCTGGATGGATAAAATATCAATACAATAACTCTGAAGAAACAATTGATACCAACATGCTAATACAATAGCCTTCAAAATGCCCCAAATTTTACACAATATATGTTGACCCTGTGCCAAATTAATGCAATCAGTAAAAGCTTTTCATCCAGTTTCCTAGATTTATCGATTCGTAGGTGATACCAAGAAGGGCAGAACCATATGGAATGAAACACCTTTTGAGCAAAGATTGAATTAGCATTTATTTTTTTTTTGGTAGAGGAATTGCTAATCTGCTCTGGGAGATCGTTAATTGCTTAATACAGTTATCATGATAGAAACATTTTGATGCTGTCATGAATAAGAGTCGAGAGTAAATTATGGGGAGAATCTTGTTTAGATTTTTAAGTGAACTGAACTCATTGGCATTTTGGGAACTAATCAGAAAATAACCATCCTTCGGATGGAACATTTCTCAAAAGAGTTGATGATATTTTCATCTCTAGAACTGCATACATTTCTTCAGGATTTCTATTCTGTTGACCCACATTAACCATCCTTTACCCCTAGAATCTAGTCCATTCAGATGACAACAAAACTTTCAAGTAGAATATGATCCCAATGATTTCTTCCCTTAATTTTCTCTGGCAACTGATATTGAAATCCATATGACCACTCATCCTGGGGTTAATACAGACATAATGATTAGTAGCCATCGTGTTTGTGATTGGAGTAGTTTTGTTGTAATCTGTCTAACGCTGTTCAGAGGTAAGCATGGTAATGAATCTTTTAAATGTTTAAAATAGCCATTGATAGTCTTATCCTCCACAAATTTATATAGCCTCCTTTAAAAACTGTTAAAACAGGTTATAGGGCCTTTGCACAGAACTTACACAGTTCTTTCTTCCTGCTTCTAGTTTGCTCCACACCAGGGGTGTCAAACTCAAGGCCCAGGAGCTGGAGCTGGCCCATGGGGTGCTTAGACCTGGCCCATGGGCCCACCTTGTAAACAGTGAAGGACTGGCCTGTGGTGCCTGTGAATATCATTGCATTCTCACATTAAAGAAACATTAATTATTATATGCTGTTAGAGGTACACTTAAAATGGCCGACAATGTTTTAGGCTACACCACACTAACAGCTTGGAGACAGCTTGGAGAGTCTGGCACCAGCAGGTGCAAAGCCAACCACTCTGATCACCAGGTAGTCTCATGATCTCTCAATCATACTTAACTGAGGGACTATATAAGGTCCAACATCTGCCCTAGAGGGTGCTAGCTGAAATATCACCATGTACTGTGAACATCTCCTGCTGCTCGTGTTGTATCCTGGGAAATTAGAGTTAAAAATGCCGCCCTACCATTGGCTTAGGCTTGGGTTGGGTGACACCTTAAGAGGAAAAGCTCCACCCAGCTGGGCCGTTAGTCAGTTGTACAATGGTTGATCATTAATAACAGTTCCCTTGTAATAAAGTTCGTTGAATTAAATTCTGCCTCGAGTCCTCCATGACCCACAACACAACAGCTCGTGTATACTCTGCAACTACTTTTGGTTTCCATTCTGTAAGCTTGGCCACCTCGTGGCTTCTGTGAATATTAGTAAATAAACAGACTTCAGTTCTATAAAGAGTGTCTGACTTCTTGGAAAAGGACTACATCCACCCATCACCTTTTAACCTCTCTGATGCAAAGTAATCATTATTGTTGTTAATAGTATTGTGGAAAGTTCTACGATACCAAAAATATTAACAGTGCCCTTGCCAATGAAAAACAGAGCACACAGCCTTCCTGAGTTACGTTTTCACTGGCAAAGAGTTGCAGGAGGTTGTCGCAGCCAAAAACGGCCATCACAAGCACCCCAACATGATATCTAGCTGGCCATGCCCACCCTGGCCACACACACCCCGGCCCCTCGGAGATCAAAGACAACCCTGATGCAGCCCTCAATGAACTTGAGTTTGATACCACTGTTCTATGCCGTAAGCAATATAAAATGTTTAGATTTGATGGTCCTGGTCTGCTACATGGTTTTCAGATAAATTCTCCATCAGATACACTTACATTTTACATATGCAGGGTCTGTTTGAAAGCCATTTTTTTCAGTATTACAAACACATGCTGAGAACCCATCTATTTATCCTTACCACACATGTATTTCAAAAGCTTTTCCCAGATAACCAGCACATGGCTATTGTATATACAACTACTAAATTTCATATCCTTGATAGTTTTACATACAGTGAAATTTAGGCTTTGTAAAATGGAATTTCCTAGGGAAATAAGCCAGGTTGGCTTGCTGTAAATCTTTTTCAGAAAGATACTCCAAGAAGTAAGGAAGAAGAAGAAGGAAAAGAAAGAGGAAGACCAAACACAGGATCCAGGAGCCATATGTGTAATGAACTCCAGGGAGATCTTTTATCATACAGCATTTGAAAAAGGAAAGAATGCTCCTGCAGGTGTTTCAGAGCTATTCCACTTTTCAAGGAAACTACCAGAATACAATTCACCATTTTAGAAATAGCAGAAAATGTTTTATATGATGCTTTGTGGATAAGAAGAGATTTGCCAAATAAAGATTCTTCTGTACTGTCAGTTACCTATTTACTAGCCAGACACTGCTGAAATGAGATTATGGGAAGTAAATAACCATTCCCTCTAAGTTGGAAGTGTTATATATTAGTCATGGAGGAATCTATGCAAAAAGCACATATGCGTTGCAAATGAAAGGAAAAAAAGGGCTGAAATGAACTTTCATACAAGCGCTGTTCTATTTGCTTGAATAAAAAAGACGATACATAGTTTTTTCCACTTAAAATCCATTACTATTTTATATTCTTGCTGCTGTTGTTATTTAGGATGAAACATTTTTCATTTTTGCCTTTTCCACAGTTGGGATTCTCACCTCCCGGTAAGATTCTGAAGTTTGTGCATAAACTTTACCACTGCAATTGCTCACATATTTCTCCTTGAGGTAACAGATCTGATTTATTTGCAATGAGTGATAGACATTGTGAGATGAACTCCACAACAGTGCTTTGAATGAGAATGAAGACTTCAGTAAAATATATTGCTGATATATGAGTGGAGAAAAGTTCATTTTTCATGTGAGGGTGTAGCTTTTGAGAGAGAATAGGCAACAAGAGCATTAAGTGTTACTATTTTCAAAGCATATTTTATCTGCTGTTACCCTTGCTAAATGGGAGCCAACCAAAATGAAAATTACAGCAAATCATGTTATACTAAATTATACTGAATGTTTGTAATGATATTTCATATTAAAGAAAATAATCCCTCTTGTTCTTCAATAGAATTTGAAAGATGCTATTGACAGCAAAATTCTGCATCCAGACTTAGAATCTAGAGCAGCGTTTCTAAATCTCAGCAACTTAAAAATGTGTGGACTTCAACTGCCAGAACTCACCAGCTGGAATCAGGTTGATGAGGTTGAGAAATACTGGTTCAGACATTTAAATGAATAAGTAGAATGCTGTTTTATGTATTCTCCTGGACATCTTGGCAGTTTTCAGTATTGTCAGTTATGATGCTCTGGATTCTTGGTTGAGTTCAGAAGGCACTATACAATATTGAAGTGTCTTAGAAAGTGATGCTGGAAGAGTTTTTTTCCTTACCCAATAGCATTTGGGCTTCCACATAGCCCCATCTTTGACAGATAAAGAACTAGTGAATTATCAGCAGAGGAAAAGAATTTTTTTTGCACCAGCCAACTGAAGAGATATGAACTGAAGACACACAGAATAAGAAAAAAATGCTTCTTACCTGAGCATAACTCCATTCTATTTCTATCCCATCACTGTATCTTTATTGGAAAGTCTCTACCAGCCTACTGCCATTATGGTGTAGTAGTTAAGCTATCTGATTAGAAGACTCAGGTTCAAATCCATTCCCATCTACAAAAACTCATGGATGGACTTTAGAGTAGTTATCCACCACAGTTCAACCTACCTCAGGTTGCTTTTGAGGGGAAAAATAGAAGGGAGCACTATGTCCCTTGCCTTGTGCTTCTGTATGAAAAGTGGAATATAAATCTTATAATATATAAATATCAGAATATATTTTATGTGGGAGAAATCAATGTTCTGTTAGTATTATGGATCTTTTGCCATTTGTTTAGAATTTAAATCAAAGGATTGCACGCTTAGTCATTTGCCAAAGGCTCCAACTAAAATAAAAATAGAAGGTGATAAAAATACTTTATTTTTAATTTTTTCCAGCCTTGTTTCTCAAACTAATACATTCTATTTCTGCCAAGTCTGATCTACCAGATCTGCCAAGTCATCAACCATCATACTTTAAAGTCAAAAAGCATGGGTTCTTACTGTTATTACTGTGGCAAAATGTTCTTTCAAATTTATTTTTTCCCTTGAGCAATGGAGCCTCCATTTTTATTTCTTCTTTTCCTGTTTACATCTCTCTGTTCTTTCCTTCCTGAGCTGGAAAAAAAAACTCTGGGAACAGAGTCACATTATATTAATCTTGAGGCTTAACAAAAATTGCAAAAATTCATGGATGCTACAAGCCATCAGAAAGTGATCTGCAATAATATACACCCACCTTGAAATTAAGATCATGACAAATCTTCATGATGATGTCACTGAAACAAATCTCCTTAGGAAAAATAAAAAGCAATTTGTTTCCATTGAACTGACTGAGAACAGTAGAACACCTGTTCAGGTGGGGATGATAGTAAATTATTACACAGCCAGTGGACCAATTGCTATACTTAGATACTTACTAACCAGCCTTGGGATTTTAAGCAGCAATTCTACTATTTTTGATAGAATTTAGAAAGATGTCCTTTTATTTAACAAAAAAAGTCCCCCAGACTGGTCATGTGGGGAGAAGCTTTCAACATTACGTCCAAACACATTCTGAAATGCTTTCCACCTAACTCTTTATTAGCTCCTACAGGGAATCAAAATGCAGTTGTTTGGAACAATGAGAATAGAGTCAGAAGAAGCTAGAACAAGAAGAAGCAGAAGATTCAAATGAGGCACCACAAGGCAAAGAAAGAAAGAAATGGTTGGTACAGAGCTTTTTCTGGAAAGGATTTATTATTTCAAAAGTACCTTTTGCCTCATTATTTCTCAAATAGAGGATACCAGCTTGGGAGAAAAAAAGCCCAAACAGATGCAAAACTGATTCACTTTAAGATGTGCCCCCTTCTCATGAGAGACTCCAAACTCAGATGTTGAATGTATTTCAATAACAATACCAGGCTGATCTGCAGTCCAAGCAAAACTTGAATTTCTCTTCCCCAGCTCCCCTTTAACAACCTGGATCCAAGCAGCATATGGCAATGATGCCTTCCCTCACCTGGCTAGATATTGTGAACAAGGAAGTGTGAATAGAGTCACTTTGCTTCAGGAGTGCATTAACATGGAATGTATGCATCTCCTCTGTGACCAGGTAATTAGAAAACCCTCTCTGTGGTGATGTGAGGAATAAAATAGTAGTCATGTGGTGATCATAAGGTTGCTTCAGAGCATTGTGTCTAATACTTCCATGTAGATGTTCTTGGATTGTTGATGTTTTATGTGAAATGGATGCATTCTTGGCCTTTTGAGTCTTTGCAGGCTTTCTGAAGGGAAACATTTAGACCAGGATTTTTGTATTTATATAGCACCGGTGTCCAATGTCATTCAGCCAACAAGCAGCTCCAGAAACAGATGTGTTGGATTGGAAACAACAGTTACCTGCTGTCCGGGAAGGCTTAGAAAACACCTGCAGATTTGAATAAGAGCTTAATTATAGAGTAAGTTGCAATAGGGAAAATTTTAGATTCTCAGAATTTCAATTGCATGGTTATGTCCTCAACCTAACATAAAACCTGTCCTGATCCTTACAAGCACAGAAGCACTAAATTACAACTTAATTCTACTTTCTTAAATAGGTGCCTTCCAACTACTACATTGAACATAAATTCTGAAAGGCCATGCTAATTGGGAAATTGGGAACCTGTAGTTCCAAAACACTTAGAGAGCTAGAGTTGGAAAACTTACCTAACACAGTCATTTATGTCTCACAGCTTCTCTTTAAAGTCCATTACTTTTACTTCAGCAAATGTAGTGGAGCAAGGAAGATTGAAGTCAGGAGCTCACGTTCAAAACAGAACTGTGCCTGTTCCTGTCTAGATTTGAACCCATGTCCAACTATTTTTTAAAACAGGAAATTCCAATTATGAAACTGGTGTTTCATGGGTCAGACCGTTAATTAATGTTCCCTTCTAAAAACACCTTTGTGAACTCTAATCCTATTAATCCCTACATTTGCATATAAGGAAGAAGGGATTAAGGTGTCAAAGTCTCCTGAAGCAGTTGCACATCCTCAGAAGTTTGTTTCATGTTTATCAGGACAACATCAATTCATATCTGAAACTTGAAGAAAAGGAGATACTTACTTTATTCCGAAAACAATGGCTGGGGTGCCAGAGGAAAACTTAACAGATGTACAGTAGGATGCTTCTTCTTCATGGTATTACAATGCTCATCCAAGAACTATTTAATAGACTAGAATGGTTTCTTGGATATACTGGTAGAAGTGGATTAGGATTGAAAAGCATGGTGGCCTAATGGTGAAGAGCTCTCCTCCCATTCAGAAAGTTAATTAAATCCTAGATAGTGGCAGATGCTTCTCTCTTAGGGTGCAAAGAAAAATACATATCTGCTGTGAATTCCACTTAGGCATCAGAAAGGGCATCCGGCCAGTAAATGCTCTGCTCCATCTAATCGCCACTGACTGGACTTTGAATTAAGGGACAACAGGATCTTTTAAACATTTACAGGGTTGTTGTAAAGATAAAAATGTGAAGGACCAAGCATGCTGCTTTTAGTACCTTGGAGGAAAGGTAAACTATAAAATTAATTAATTAATTAATTTATTATTAATTATTACGGACAGTCACTCATGCGCTGGTGACCTCCCGCCTCGACTACTGCAACGCACTCTATATGGGGCTGCCCTTGGG
>JANHFR010000292.1:192616-205384 GCA_032468015.1 Mimophis mahfalensis | reverse complement strand
ACAAATGTCATTATTATATTTGAATTCAGCATGTGAAATACATTAAGAAATGGCATATTTCATTTCCGCAACTAAAAAATTTTTAAAAATTTGTAGAACAGTGTTATTTCTAAATATCCTATATTTCTGTACATATCTTTTTGTAAACCAACTTTTACCTCTATGTTGTTGGCACATTGATAAAGCAAATTTGACTGTGTTTTTGGATGATGGCTACTAAACTTAGAATGAGGACTTCCCAATTAAATTTTAGTTGGTATATCCTAGCCATCTTTTTCTTCTATGTAATACATTTAAAAAAAATAAAATAAAAAACCTTGGTATTTGTAGAAATGACTTCAGTTAAGAGTCTGCTAGGAACTGAAGATACTGTAGTGGAGGGTAGGAAGGGGTGGTACTTTTACTCATACATAACACCACTATCAATAAAAGTGTTTACAGAGATGACACTTGGGCCAAGGTAGCAAAAGGTGGATTAAAAGGTATTAGATGCTTAACACCCACATAATTATAACTGTAAATTGAATAGCAGTCCAAAGTAATACAGCAATAAAAATTAAAATCGATTTTCTGGGATATTGTGCAACATTCTTCTTCACCAAGGCTGGGTCAGTCTGACTAGGAAATGAAAAATATGAATCTGATTTCCTTTAGCTGTAAATATCATTTTCTATATTGAAGGTCAGATTTCTGCAACCACTTTCTACTTTCTTTGGGAAATTGTCAACAGATTAGAGGACACACACACACACACACACACACACACACCTCTGGTAGGCATCCAACAGAAGGCAATGATATAATGAGCATTATGATAATGGAATAACAAAGTTGGAAGGGACTTTGGAAATGTTCTAGTCCAATTTCCTGCTCAGGCAGGAAACCTTATACATTTTCAGACAAATAGTTATCCAAACTCTTCTTAAAAACCTCGAGTGTTGAAACACCCACAATTTCTGGAGGCAAGTTTTTTCACTGATTAAATGTTCTGTCAGGAAATTTCTTCTTAGTTCTAGATTGCTTTTCTCCTTGATTAGTTTCCATCCATTGCTTCTTGTCCTGCCTTCAGGTCCTTTGGAAAATGGGTGCATCCCATCTTTTTTGTGGCAGCCCCTTAGATATTGGAACTCCGCTACCATATCACCGCCGAGGCCTTCTTTTCATTAACTTAGACATACCCAATTCCTGCAACTGTTCTTTGTATGTTTTGGCCTCCAGTCTACTAATC
This sequence comes from Mimophis mahfalensis, assembly GCA_032468015.1. Classification (NCBI taxonomy): domain Eukaryota; kingdom Metazoa; phylum Chordata; class Lepidosauria; order Squamata; genus Mimophis; species Mimophis mahfalensis. The sequence goes on along the minus strand of JANHFR010000292.1, from coordinate 204,156 downwards.
ATCTTTGTTGTTTTTCTCTGCACTGTTTCTAGAGTCTCGGCATCTTTTACAGTAGAATGATTAAAATATTGTCAGAACATACCATGTTTGTACCTTATCTTGCAAATGCTTTAAGCAGAGAAGGCGAAGAGACCGTTCTTGGGGAAAAACAATTTGGTAACAACTTGATTTTTCTCTCCTCTATCTATCTGCAGCATATACTGCTAAAACTTTCACATCTCTTTGTTTATAACCTTCAGTGGGGTGAAAGTGGAACCTGTAGAGCAACAATTGTTCAATCAAGGTGACTCAGACCCATGACTCCTATGAAAATGAAATTTGGCAATCTTGTGGATAGTTCTGCATGTTCTTGCCTTCCAACTACACTTTACAGAAACACATAGGTTTCATGAGGTAAGGAAAGAGGAACAGGTTTATGATAGACATGGAGAAAACAACTAGGCATAGCCTAAGGAAGCAGAAGAAAGCAAAGGAAACAGATAAGATGAATATGATTGAAAAAATTATAAAGCTACCTTGGAAGAAGTACAAGGTATTACTTGTGACATGTCCAGTTCAAGGTATCTAAATATCACTTTACCTATTTATAACCTGAAAAAAGATTCTGTTCTTTTTGTCTGCTTTTCGGTTGATGCATGTCTCATGATAATGCAGTATATGGATGTCATCTTACTGATGAATTGAATGGAAGCTAAGAAAAATATTAAAGAAGTGTAAAATCCAGAGAAAACTAACCATGAAAGATGGTACAAATATGATAAATAAACAAACAAACAAACCAGTTTTTGCTAACCTGAAGGCCATGTGTAAGTAGCGAACCATAGCTCTTGACAAGTTAGTGTCTTTGGTGATTATATCTGAAAAAGCTGTTCATTTTCTAGGGTCTTTGTGTCTATTGTAAGAATTTACAGTAGTGATTTGGAAGAAACTTGTTACCCAAAAGAGAAAACATTGACTCTTCTTTTGAATTATTTAATAAATGCCGGGAAGATCCCTTAAACACTACCTACAAAACAATGGGTTCATTGTTCAAAAGCATAAATGAAATAAATAAACCCCAATAATTAATCAGGAATTGCACATGATGGTCAAATCTCAATTAGCTTTAAAGAAGCATATCAAATTTCTGCTGTCTTAAAATACCTTGCAAGATTCAAAACAAACAAATGTGTAGAAAGATTCTTAAACAAATATGGTGTTACTTTATTTTTAAAGATTTTGGCCCAGAAGAATGCTCCATTCTCATTTGTAGCAATTTACGATGTTAAGCACTTATGTGATTGGGAAATGCTGTGAAAAATAAATGTGAATTTATATATATATATAAATACACACGAAATGTCACATAAATAGAAATAAGACATGCCTTATGTCTTAAATAATAAATGTGTCATGTCTTATGACATAAAATAATACTATGAACATACTGAGACTCTATTTGACTCCTATTCAGGGAATCTCTACTGATGGGCAATTTCAAGATCCCTGCTCTCCATTTTTATGTATCTTCATAAGTACTACAACATACATATAGTTGCCTAGGAGCTTCAGTCAGCTTTGCAGGAGCTTTTTAAGGTGCCAAATGAAACTCAGTGAGTTGCTTGGGGACTCCTACTTATGGAAGGAAAAGACATGAATTTATGCAGCTTTGATGCCAGTCAGACCTCCCTCTCTTCTTAGGCATTATAATATTATTAGATTTGGATCAGACAGCCTTCAGATAAAATTGAGATAAACAACAATCATGCAATTTTGCAAAGCAGCCCAAAGATCACTCTACTGAAATTTGGCAGCAAAATGACAGGTTGTCCATAGCACTTGACCATGAAGCTTCATACTAAAGCCCAGAATCATGCTGATCATGCTGTTGAAATTTACAAACAAAAAAAAAAGAAAAAGGGGGGGGGGGGGAGATTTTGGTGGTATGATTTTTAACAGGTCAGCACCAAAATAAGCCTAGAAAAGAAGTGCTAAACATCTGCAAGGCAAACCCCAATCATCGGCAGTCTTATTTTCCCCCTTACGTTCACCTTTCAAACATATGACCTTTCCTCTTCAAATGATATCACTTCCATTCTTGAGTAAGGATTGAGGCTACCAAGATTATTTTTTTTAAAGTAGTCCATTTCTGGAACAGAGGATTATTTATTTATTTTGTGTGCTATACATCTGAACAAATAACTCTGGAAGGTAAACACATTTAAGGTAAAAGCAATTGCAATGATGCTGAAATACACAGTCAAGAAAATACCATATTCTGTCATTAATCCAACCAAGAAATGGATCTCTACACACATTTGGGAACTCAGGCTTAGGCACTGATCCAGGTCTTTAGGACCTTGTGAAAGACCAGCATGGTCAGGACCAGAAGTCCAGATCTCCCGAAGGACAATGTTTTAGGGAGTATAGCGGTGTTGAATTTATTTCACTTTGCACTTATTTAAAAAATGTCTTTATTGTAAGGTGCATTTAAAATGGCTGACTAGGCATTGGTGACACTCACACACACACTCACAAGTTGTAGACAGCCAGTCTGCTGCTGGACAGATCTCACCCATCTTGGAAGACCATGTGATGTGTCAATCATCATTCATATGAAAAGGTATAAATACACGAGACTCAGCTCCTCGCCTCGTGGTGGCGTTGTATTAGATGTAGAATGCTAGTGTGTTGGGCTCCTAGCCCAAAGCTTTACTTTCTGTTTCGTTTCTGTATGCTTGACTACCTCAATGTAGATAGCTTGTAAATAAACCCGTCTTATCTTGAACCTTTCAATGCCATGGTCTCCTGACTTCGCCTCTGCTATGATCCATTGATCCAGCAACAGCCCCTCCTAGTTGCAAGGTTTCCCACAGCAGAGTAAAAACTGCTCTGCAAATATTTAACAAGCGGAAAAGGCATATTTTCTGCCAATCCCCATTCCTTAGCTGAGACTTTGGTGGAGCAGGCTGTAAGGACTTAGCCTAGCAGTCAGCTAGCCTGTAATTAGACATGTTCAAATCTCACCAGGCTCAAGGTTGACTCAGCCTTCCAGCCTTCCAAGGTAGGTAAATTGAGGACTCAGATTGTTGGGGGCAATAAGCTGACCTTGTAAAAAGGCCACTAATAATAAGCAGGCATATACAAAAAATGAAAGCTATTGCTAAGCACATTGATTTGTGCTTCACAGATTGTAAGCTGCCCTGAGTCTCCGGAGAAGGGCGGCATATAAATGGGATTAAAAAAAAATGGGACTTGATTACCTCTGCAATACAGACTACACATCTAGCTATTTGCCACAATTCTTCTAGAAATGAAAAAAAAGTGACTGCATAATAAATTTTAATTAACTTGAAAGCAGAATTCTTCAGTGTGCTGTAGAACCACATAGGATTCTTGCAAACTTCGAAGGTATAATGTAGCCAGGATTGAAGGGAATCTAGCTGATGAGTATTGCTGATAGCCAGAGCCTGATTTCTGCTTCTCAAATTTATAGTTTAGCTGAACGAGGGAATCTCAATCAGAACGGACAAAATTTTGGAATCATTTGAGCAAGAGGAACAGCTGAATGGCATCTACCCAGAATATAAAAGAGCACCAATTAGGCCCAAGCTGGCTTTGCCAACTTGGATATTAATAAAGATATTCTAAATTCTTCTGACTTTACATGGTTTAGTTGATATATTTGGAAGAATTCCAGATGGTGAAAACTTAGATGCATTTCATTTCATTTCATTTATTGGATTTGTATGCTGCCCACCTCCAGAAGGACACGGGGAGGCTCACAATGCAGCTTCCTGGGGCAAATTAATTAGGTAAGTCAATATGTAAAGTGTGGAGGGCTCTAATTTTTTATACCACGTGGTTCCAGTTTTAAGTAGAGATTTCATTTCTCCTGCAAAGTATGGTGTATCTGGCAATTATGGTCGTTACAAAAAAAAAGGGGGGGGAATAGTTCTATTATCTGTCAAAGAATAGACCAAATGCAAGAATTCACTGATTAACCAGCAGGTATCAATTTCCAGACTGCTTGCTAGTGATATTGTGTTCCTTTATTTACATAAGAGACTTGTGATAATAGTTTTATGATCAGCTATTAAACCTGTATGGATGAAAAATTGGTTTTGCAACACCTCTGAAAATGCATCTGTTGTTAACTTCCCCATTTATTAGCATCCAAGTTTGTGGGGCTTGACATTTACCTGGAACAAATTTTGCAAGATCTCATGAAACATATTGAACTTTATAGGCATGTTATTTACAGTCCTTTGAATTTTGGTATCCATACCTCTGTATGCTAAAATATGAAATTAAATCTCTGTAAATATTTCATCCATACTGAGAATGAGCATAATTCTAGGACTAACAAATATCCGTCATGATAATGATGGTTTTCTACATGCACGGTTTTCTTACCAGATGTGGTAAGACTTTTCCTTCTTTCGGAAATAGTATATAATAGATATAACCTAACTTATACTTAAGTTCAGTGTGAACTTAAATGGACTCCAGGGGATGGTAAAGGACAGGAAGGCCTGGAGTAACAATGTCCATGGGGTCAGAGTGGGTTGGACATGACTTCGCAACTAACAACTTATACTGTTTTTATTCTATTTTTAAGTATTGTTAGGTCTCCAGAGTTATCTATTTTAAGATGATCAAAATTTAATGGTTAACTATTAATTTAACAAAATAAAGTCTGGGTATAAGAGCCATGGTGGCGTAGTGGTTAGAATGCAATATTTCATATTACTTCTGCCAGCTGTTCAACTATTTGATTCTGACCGGCTCAAGGTTGACTCAGCCTTCCATCCTTCCAAGGTCAGTAAAATGAGGACCCAGATTGTTGGGGGCAATATGCTGACTCTGTAAACTGCTTAGAGAGGGCTGTTAAATACTGTGAAGCAGTATATAAGTCTAAGTGCTATTGCTAAGTGCTATTATACACATGCATACCTTTTATATATAGTTCATTTATTTTTTATTGAATTTATTTGCCGCTCAGCTCATAGTGAATAACTTTGGGTGACTTCCAGCATTAAAACATTAAAATCCTAACACAAATTTTTAAAAGAATAAAACTATTTTAGGTTTGAACTCAGGTTTGTGGTTAATGAAATGGAAAAAGTATTGGGAGTATTGGGTTCAGTGTGTAGTTTCTGTTCTGCCATAGAATCAGATGACAACTTGTTAACAAAATAAATTTAACAGAGAAATGCATGATGCTAGAGGTGCAGTGGTATAGTGTCCTAAATGCTGGCAGAAAAGGTCTATACTCTCCCAGTTCAACTCGTACTACCATGTGACTCTTGTCACTTGCCTCAGCTCCTGCCAACCCAGAAGTTCCAAATAATGCTGTGTGCAAGTAGACAAATAGGTACCAGATTGGTGGGAAGGTAGCAGGACTTCGCTTTGCACTGCAGTGTGATGTTATGCTAGCCACATGACTTGGAAAATGTGCTGGCTCAATGGCTTAAAGAAACAGAAATGAGTACAACCTCTAAAATTGGTATTACTAGCAGAGTAAAACCCGCAGGAATTCCTTACACATAACGTTCCCTATTAAACTTTCTTTTGAGTATTTTAAATATGGTGGAAATCACCAGAATTGCAAAACTTTTTATTCTGACTATGGAATAGATCAGGCCAAACAGATGTCTTCCAATGTTCTTTATATTCTGAACATTTCTAGTTCTATGATTTGTTTGCTGTTTTTTCAGGTCTGATTAGCCTGGTTTCTGATATCCTATCTTCAATATTGCCAGTAAGTTGTAGGATCTGTTCCATCCAATTTACTTTTGGTGCCAATTAAAGCACATGAAGATGAAAAATCAGCTATTTAATTATATACTACTGCTGTTTGCTAGGCTCCACATGCTGATATCGCTAGCTCAGACCACTGTACCTGCTTAAGTATAGATGAAATCTCACAGCTGTCAGTATCTTTAAAAGTATCTTTGCTTTGAGAAATTTAGTGTTTATGGTCTGTATTATATTTGTATTCTTTAGCTGTTCCTGTTTTGCCAGTAGGTAGCTATTAGCCAAGAGAATATGCTATGCCCTTTTATCATGATAGAAGTACTGTTTGTTATGGTTTCATTTAGTTCAAAGGGTCATTGATTCTTAGGTTTCTATCTGTATCAAAGAAAGTCAGAAGTTACTTTTTTTTTACAGTTTTCCAATTTTTGTTTGCACTCCCAATTTTGCTTTCCCCCTGCCCCTTTTTTCTTTGCTTTCTTTGTATTTTATACTTTTCTGAAACGTAATAATTTTGGGAGGGAAAAAGAATATTATTGTACATTATATACAGCTTAGAAATTATGCTGCTGAGGCTTTGTTGTTGTGTATGAGTATTTTAATATTTGTATATATGCGTTTGTGTGTGGGGTGCTATGTACATGCTCTTGTTGCACAATACTTGTTACTAAAGCAATGCTTTTAAACTTGTTTATTAACCACCATGTCTACATTGGCAAATACCGAACCTGCAATGTTCTTGGATATAAGGAACTGAAAGTAGCTTTAAACCAATATGTCAGCTGGGAATGTCATTTAATGTTATGTCTGAGCTGTGGGGAAATGAATCTTGTTGGGATTTGTTTTATGGAGGATACTTTGGCTGTTTGCTTCAGCCATTGTTTTCATTGCTACCTATGAGAATTTAAAAATAATCATACCTTTTTAATTGGAAATAGTGAATTGGAAAAAATAACGGCTCAATAACAGCTCTTACATTATGATTATGGAATTACTGCTTGGTGCAGCTTTACCTTTTACATCTAAGTAATTTGATCCCTGGGGCAATCTGAAATAAGCCTGAACAATCTAACTATGAAAAAGCCAATTTGTCATACTGGTTAAGGCAGAAGGCTAGAAATTGGGAGGGTCATCCCATTGTGTGACTTTGGGCCAGTCATTTTCTCTAAGCTCTAGGAAAGAGGCAATGGCAAACCAGTTCTGATATCTTTCTGAAAGAAAATTACAGACTGGCAATTACCAGGAGTCTACACTGAGATAGATGATAGATAGGAAGATAGATTAGGTAGGAAGATAGAGATATATATAATACCCATGACTTGCTAAAATTTAATATTCCAAATTTCAGGGGTTTTCAAGGTTGCAAATCATCAGGTCTAAACTGAGAAGTTTCCAAATATTTTAACTAAATATTCACACTCAAGCATTGTAATGCAATTTTATTTCTGTGTGAAACTCATATCTAACACATCTATAAGAAATGTTTGGTTGAAATGTTGTCAGTTTGGGTTAGCCAGTTGACCAGTGGAAAACAAAACTGTCTCAAAATATAAAATACAAGTACATTTAGAAAATAATGTATTGAAAAATTGTTTCGGTGCTGTTATGCAGACTGTATCTAAATTTACCCAAGAAGATATAGCCTAAAGATTTCCAGTAGAATCATCTCTTGTGATAAAACAGGAATGAGACAGAAAAGGACAACTTTAATTAAAATTCATATATACTGAACCTTCACTATCAGATCAAAATAGTAGAAATAGAACAGGAACAAGGAAAAGACTAGGAAAGGGTTTATAGAAAAAATATTTCTGAGGCACTATGAGAATGACAGTAATAAAAACAAATGACATGCCAGATGTGCAATTTCCAAGTTGTATTGAATATACCTCTCCTATGCTTCTCATATTGGTTCTATTTTTTCTGAATCAATGGCAGTTCAACAAAGTAGGATTTGGATGGAGAACAAAACATAAAAGAGAAGGATATTGTAAGAGGCAAGAGAATGATTTTTGGGTTAGTGTTAGCTATCTAAATAACTACTCACTTTCAAGGCTACCAAACATGACACAAACACTGGATAATGTATAGGAAAGACATGAAGAAAAATCTATAGAACCTGTAGGGTATAAATGCCATTTAAATTTAATGCCATTCAGAACGGAAGTGGATAATCACCTGTTTTCTTTTCATGTTAGTCTTCTTTGAATGAAGAAAGAATCTACACAACTGCCCCACATTAGCATTTTTGCTAAGTCCTAATGTAGGAAACAAGTTTAGCCATATGAAGCTCTGCAATTGACTGCTAAGTCTTGATCAAGGGAACTTAGGGCTTGATTCTCCACTCCTGTTCTCAGAAGAGTCATTAGCTGGAGATCAAGGATGAATAAGTTGACTCCTATTTGTCAGGCAACTGTGCTGATTGTAGAGCCTAATAACAGAGCCTGGCAACTACTCAGATAGACCAGTTGGCTCAAACTAAGCCAGGAGATAGAACATATAGAACAGAATATTGTATAAAAGGAATCAAGCAAATTTACTATCAACTTGAATGATACATCTCTATATTACTGCCCCAGTCAGTAAGTTCACATAGGTTTTATAATTAGCTTACTGATAGGGATTATAAACAGTGTGACCCCCATTTCTTAGTTAAGTTAGCAGAGATTTGGACAAGTGCATAAATCTGTGGCATGCCTGAAATTGAATTTCAAGGATTTGATCAACCAAATACCATTAATTGTGAAATTCCAAAACTTTAATACGTTGTTGAGTTTCCATTCATGGAAAACATGTTACCTCTTAATACTCTATTGAATTAATAGGAAGAAGCTTCCATTACAATTGGAAGTTATATCTGATTTTTGATAATAGGCTAATCCCTTCCATAGGACCTTTTAAAGCAGGGGTGTCAAACCTGATTGCATCGCGGGCTGTATAGTGACATACTGGGCTGTATCGTGATATATCAGGATTTTTTATTTTTTATTTTTGCCTTTATAGAACTGGGTTACATGTGGCCTGTGGGCTCAGGCATAGCCTGCATGGGCCATATCCAGCCTGAGGGCCACCAGCTTGACAGGCCTGTTTTAAAGTCATGAATTTTATAGAACCATTACCTGGGAGAGCATAAATCAAGCCTCAGGCTTTGTTTCCAGCTTTCCACCACTTTGTATGTCTGGTTGTCTATATACCTTTCTGGTCTTTGAATGTCCTCTTTACACAATTTTGTCTTGCCACCCCTTCACAAAGAAGGGCACAATCTGTATTTGTAGTGTAGAAAGTGCAGGCTTAAGTGTTTTATTGGAAAGGGTGTTCAGACACTGTACAGTCTTGAGCAGCAGCATATGAAGCATACCTCACCCCCTCTCTTTCAATACCCTTGCAAACTTAAGGTTGCTGAGCTGACCATGAATTACAATAAAAATTGCAATAAAATTACAACCAATAAAGTTGTAATTAAGTTTACGAGTAGATGATACGTTTCTAAAATAAGTGACCAATGTAACTGGGTTTGGGAAAGAAGATGAATCCAAGTTCATTCATCCCTTATTATTACTTATTTATTTATTTATTAAATTTGTTTGCTGCCTATCTTGCTGTGAATTACATTAACACTTTTTATTTATCAGGGAGGAAAAACTAAGAAAAGATGAAGACTTTGAAAATTTACTTAGCATTAGCATACAAAACCTTCGTTGTGCTCCTTTCTTGCAATAATCCACTATAGAGATACGATCTTTTGATTATATTAACAAAAACAAATTCACTATAAAAAAATCTGTTTGGAAATATTCTATCAACTCCAGAATATGCCTTTCTCCAACACAGTCATAGGGTAATAGTAAACTTCAGATGCTATGCTCTCCAGGACCCAGCAGGTGAAGTGATAAAAGTTTAAGGGAGTCATAATCTAATTATGTCTGGCAGATCAGAGGTTCTGCACTCTAACCTAGAAAAGCAGTCAGGACTTTTTATTATCTCTCAACCTTTAATTTGCCTGACCTGCTCTTATTAAACTGTAAAATGTAGACTGAGCAGCTAGAATTTAAAGAGGAAGGAAAAAGCAGTCTGGATGTCAGGACCAGTGGTTTAAACATTGTTACTAAGAATAAATTGGAGCTCTCAGACAAGGACAGTCCACAACTTGCAGCTAGGGATGTAGCCCTAGAGGCTTAATTGGGTGAAGGACTATGTGGAGGACAAGACTCTATTGTCCTCTGTGCCGACTAGTTATGAGGCAGATTCCCTTTCCCTTTCGCTTCTTTACGGGTGGTAAAGCAAAACTACTACTACTCTCTATAGGGAAGATGAGCTTAATCTTGAGTGAGCCTCAGTCCACCCATTTGCAGAGCAAGGATGTTATTAAATGGAGGTGGTAAAGGGGACCCCATCCTAATGAGTTTTTAATTACCTCACTCTTTACTTTATTGCTTTCCTACAGCCCCCCAATGAAAACCAACACTAGCAGTTTCTGTTAGAAATGTTAATTACTTTTGTGGATAATTAGATTTGCGGTACTTCTGCAACTTCTGACCTCACTTAATAATGGGGGAGAAGGTGAGGGGAGAGACGATGTGCTTTATAAAGACTGGGAAATACAAACCATGAAAAACTTTATTAAAAAAAGAGAAGAGGATCAGCATCTGAAGTTTCACTAGGCACCTTCTGTATAATAAAATGATAAATATATTAAAAAACCTCCTTCTCTTTAGCAACTGTCAAGATCACACAGTTTTGCTTTTAGAGCTGTTCTCTTCTTCATTTCCATGTGATTAAATAATACAGCTCTATTACCCAGAGTGAGGTCAACAGAGGTTTTTCTATTAAATGACTTATTGAATAGAACTGTTCTTTTAACTCCCAGTTTGCACTTTTGTGTACTGTTATGGAAGTGGAAAGAGAGGGATCACCATACTTTGAGTCAATGAGAAGTTGCTTTAGATGGCAGTAAGAATATGGAAGAATCAATAAACTGGCATAAGAAAGATACACCAACATTTTCAAAAGATATACAAGATAAGTTTCGGGCAATGGCATGGATCTAGTGCTAAATTACAGGCAGAGAAAGATATTTTGAGCAAGTTGAAGGAATATGATAGAAGCAGATGAGATTGGGGCACATCTTTCTCCAAAAAGGTACAGACAAATTTCCCCAATTTTGGTTATGGAAAGTGGAAAAAAATTCTAAGACAATCTGATTAGCCCTTAACCACAGATGTACTATTTCGGTTTGCTATTACAGACATGCGGTCATAATGACCTCTTTAGCTTCTGGCCGTGGTCCAGGTAATTGCACTACAATATTGTGACTAGTGGTTCTGGATCTGTTGCTTCCAAAAGGTGCAGAAGACCATTTTAATTTGTTCTTGCCATATAAATTATTGCATGACACAGATTGTATAAATTTCCTGCTCGATAAATTCTAAACTCTCATACAAGATCTAACCTTTCTATTGTCCTCTGTTCCTTTTCTATAAATTGGAATACTAGGAGTCAAATATCTTGGCCTCACTCAAGCACAGATTTTTCTTTCTGTCCACCCTCTGTGAGCTTAATAATTAAACAGATTAATGCTTTGAAAAAGTCTTTATCTGTGTTTTGGATTTAACCATGTATGGCTTCCTTGTAAGCCCTTGCATTAGCGTACATAAACTATTTTATGGAGATGATGGTCTTTATAACCATGCCAAAGGGCAAGGTATTATGGAAAAGAAATATTGGTCATATTTATTTTATTTATTTATTTATTAATCGAATTTATATGCCGCCTCTCTCCCGAAGGACTCGGGGCGGCTTACATA
>JANHFR010000292.1:177134-188438 GCA_032468015.1 Mimophis mahfalensis | reverse complement strand
GTGGGACTCGAACCTGCACTAATTGCAGGCAGCTGGTGGTACTTAAGGAGGCATTATCCCAATGCTCCACCGAGGCTCTGTTTGCTCCTACTTTCTTTCCCAAGAATAGCAAAAGCACTTAGACTTTTATACTGCTTCACAGTGCTTTACAGCTCCAGTTTACAGAGTCAGCATATTGCCCCCAACAACATTTTGGGTTCTCATTTTACCAACCTCAGAAGGATGGAAGGTTGAGCTTGTGAGACCCGAACTGCCAAACTGCTGGCAGCCAGTGATTAGCAGAAGTAGCCTGCAGTACTGCATTCTAACCACTGTGCCACCGTGGCTCTTAAGAGATACTGCAGTTAAGAAACACTCAATATCTCTGTACTCTGTACTTGAAATAGGAAACAAAATTGGAATATGATATTCATACCTAAAAATAATCACTAGAAATGAATTGATGGAATTGGTTGGCTATATAAAGTAACTTCTTAAGAGTGAACGAAAACAGAAGCTAATAGTCATATTCACAGGAAAGCAAGTTAATGAACATGTACTTCTGACTGCCGACATGCATATGTCTTTTCTTTCATAGACAGTGAAGAACAGAATTGGAGGCTCTTCTTGCAGATGAATGTAAGCAAATGCAAGCATGGGGGATATCTGTAGAGAGACCAAGTGGGGCAAGTGACAAAATGTACAGTGTGATATTAGAACACCACCCCTGTGATTTATGTACTTGCATCCAACATCAGCTTGCAAGTATGAAGGGCCAAGATATGCACTGTGATTTCGCAGCACAGGTTTTGGCACTTTCTTGTCAACATATTGTGTATCAGATGCCTATGGATAAAAGCAAGACAGTTTGATATCAACACACTCGGGATTCATAGCAGAGACTGTAACACATCATCTAGAAAATAGAGCCCAAAAAGTATGGATCCTATATGTAGATGATACCAGAAGTGGTATTAAGTCAGTTCTGTCAAGTTTGGGAGAATCAGTAGTAATAATATTGATTGGTTTGGAGAACCAGCAAATACCACCTCTGACTGGCCCCTCCCCTCCCTGCCCTTCCCCTTCCAGCAGTCTCCACATGCCCCTATTTGGCTGACAGGACACTTCAGGGATCTTTTCTAGGTGAAAAATGGGGCATGGGGTGTGTGGCGCTGCCCCCCTATGCTCCTATTTGGCTGCCAGGAGACTTCAGGCTTCTAGGCAAAAAAATGGGATATGGGGGTGCAGCAGTCCACTCAGTCATGTGACCACATAGCCACGCCCACAAAGCCACATCCACTGAGACATGCCCACAGAACCAGTAGCAAAAAAATTTGAATCCCACCAAAGGTATCAAAGGACCATACCTTTATCATAAAAAAAGGAACAACTAGAGAAGATACATGAAACAATCAATGACATCTTCAAAGGAGTAAAATTCACAAGAAGAAACCAACAAACCACTCTCGTTCCCGGAGATCCTCACCAACAGAGGAATTGGTGGCAAATTAAAAACAGGAGTCTATTGAAAAAAAAAACACCCACACTAACCAAGTGTTCCACTACCAAAGTAGCAATCTAGCTTCCCACAAGAGGAGCTTAATTCAGATGAGCACAAACTTAATGCAGCAACTTGGAATACTAGAAAAGGAAAACAAATCACCATTCAATATTTTCCAACAAAATGGAACCCACATAACTTTCTCAAAAGTGTCTGACCATTCAACTCACTCTGCCATACACCAAAAACATCTCAGAAACAACCAACTTGTTGTGTACCATGTGGCAATAATAGTTACTAAACCAATTAAAGCCCTCCAAAATATCTTAAATAAGCCAAAAGACCCAATAGCTCCCCTGAAGAAAAAACAGGAGTCATCTACAACTTACGGTGTAAAAATTGTAATAGGGACAGGCAGGCAAAAGACTAGCATAGTCCATCCATGAACATTAATCAACGGACAGAAAACACGATGAAAACTCTTTTATTTCACAATACACGGGCAGATTCAACCATAGTTTCAGCTGGGAAACTGAGCATCCTACACCAAGCTAAATCCAAAAATGTTAGGGAATTCCTGGAAGTTTGACACTCAATCAGCCATCGACAAGCACATAAAGATAAACAATATTTATAAACAATTCAAAAAAGAGAATTAAAAAAGCTAACAGGGAAACAAAACAATCAGATCACCTCTTTGCCAGCAACAACAGCCTCCTCTACCAACAGCACCTCCACCAGCACTGACAGCACACACTATTGTAGAAAAACAGAGAACAAACCCCATCCACTCCTAGCACTGAAGATGTTACCTAGTCCAATAATGAAACTTCTATGAGAAAACAATCTAGTTCATAGAACACAAAGGATATCACAGTACCTTCTTCAAATCAAATAGTTATACTTCTTGAAACATATTTCTGTCCTTTTGAGTTTGATAAAGAGAAGGAATCAAGTTGGTTCATGACAGCCAGTAATGCTGGCAGGTGTTTTCTGAGATGGTTTATCAGTTCTCCTGCCATCAATGATCTTAAAATAACTACCGGTAAGTGTATGAATTCCACTCACAACATGTTCAACACTTTTGTTGTTGAATCATTTAAACAAACGCTAACATCTGGAAAGCATAATTCTTCCTTTCGTCACCAAGATAGAAAGTGGTTATATTTGGATCACTCTTCTGGTTTTTTAGTTAGTTTATAATGTCTGGTGTATCATCATTCAGAAATCCAGAACTCTTTAATTTCTTTCAGTATTTGGCCTTTGATAATTGTCTGCTTTTAAATTTTCATTTTATAAGCCAGGATTTCAAAGTAATCATATTTATATTGATGAACTAAGGGGGATATTTGAGTTTTAGGGACAGCAAGATTGACGCTTTGTGATGAGATCTGGGAATTGCTATGCATATTTTGGAAGCTTTAGTGTCCATCAAACCTCCTTAAGGAAAAAAAAGCCATGCCCTTTATGGGTAGGAACCTTGATTAATCATGGGTAGATGTAAGTTAATCAGAGGAAAAGATGAAGACCCAATGGTGGCTTTTTCAAACTGGGAAGCATGAACAGCCAGTATGTAGATTGATGCATCACAGCATATTAACAGCATTTCTACCACTTTGTAATAATTTAAAAAATAGGTATCTAAAAAATAATAATCTAAAAAAGAGGTGTACAAACTTTGAGAGCAAAGCTTCCAGGAAATAGGAAAACAGATTTCAGCACACTATTAATGAATACCATCAGTCTGTGACAGAAACATGAAGATATATTTAGATAATACACAACATTCTTTATGTATATATAAAGAAAATATGTGATATACATGTCCTTGTTCAAATTTCTACTAGGGAATTTATTATTTCATTTGTTGCTGCTCTTATTTATTGCTTGGGCATTCTTTTATCTGTTTGTTTTCTTGCAAGCATTCAGCATCACAGGTGCTGCAGTTGAGTAACAAAATTATTTCACGGCTACATACAGGCTCTCATTTGAAAACAATAGAAAGCAGCAGTAAAACATGATTTCTGGATAGGGATAAAGAAACTACTCTTTCTGCTTTTCTGGGATTTTAATTTCTGGACTATTAGTTGTATCTTTTGTACTGTGTGTCTATGTGCGTGCATAAAATAATGTTTGCCAGATTGGTTCTAAAATGGATAGAATTTTAATTTTTTAAAAAAATCTGTAACTGTTAAAAACCCCAATGTACTTTAGGTAAGTGTTCATATGCCCATTCCAAGAATCCTTCAAGGAGAATCTTTGCTCTTCAAAGAACCAATGGTGCTGTAAATTAAAGAAAAATTTACCTCTCAGTTACTTATAACTGCAGTCCTTATCTATCTCCTCTGCAGATTAGAATATTTTCTCCCCCTGTGGAAGAAGAATCACTAGCCATAATAGCATTCCAGCTAAGGGTCATCTCACTTCCTTAAAATCTTGGCAAGTTCTTGGGTCAGTTTACCATAAGTAAAATCTGACTTTCCTGGATTTGAAAACTACTAGACACAGTTGGGCATTAATAGCTTTTTAAAAATTTAACAATTCAAATTTTGACCCAGATTCATATGAGAAATTGACATATAGTTCTAGTTTGATAATCAGGAGAAAATATTTTACTGGAAGCTCAGGACTATAGAAAGGATCAGCACAGTTTTTGCATACACTTTATTTGAACCATTTGTTTGGCAGTATAGACAATTAAAATACGTACAGTTGGAACATTATGAAGAGGATGCACTGCAGCTTCAGAAGCACTAGAAATACTTGGAATATTTAACACAACCTGTATTTGAAGCATCGGTTCAGGTCTGTAAGAAACTAAGGACTATAATGAAGATTAATACTGGTAATATGTATGATTTATGGAATAAGGAATTGGAATTTCCAGTCGTGGAAAATCAATAGGTCTGAATTTGAAGAAATGTCAAATACTGTATGGTTCTGATGACTTGGTGATGAAATTAATTCATCAGAAGAATTTCTTTTATGTCAACTGATTTCCCCTAAAAAAATTTTTAAGATGATTTTTTTTTGTACTATTTTATAATCAATATAAGAGCTTTTTGACTCAGATGATATGGCTTTGATCCGTTAAGCCTCCTTTTTGTTTTCAAATAATTACGTAGTTTAGCACAACTTTGGGAGAAAATGTAAACATTTAAGATGCATGTGTTACAGTTCAAAATTATGGAATGTGATTATTTTGTAAAAACTCCATAAAACCTAATGATTAACTAAGGGAATCATCTTGAGATGTAAAAGAGTGTTATCAACACTAACAAGATGTTTCTTTGTTAAATTTTAAATTGGGGAATATGAGGTCTAGACTGAAAAATAAAAGCTTGAGCTAGTCCTACGTTAGTATAAAATTGATCTTTGTCTTTGTTTTATTTTATATTATATCATAATTATTGTGTTATAATATTTTTGTTTGTTAATTTTTATCTTTCTCTTACTTCCCCACACCCACATTACAGTATTAAGCATTCATTTCCACTATGAATTTGATGATAGCAAACAACTCGTATTTTCTTTCTTTATCAAGATCAATGCTGAAATTCTTTTAATTTCTTATTTCATAGTACTAGCAATGTTGGGCAACAATTCCAATGACATTGCAAACATGTTTACAATATGCTCTTTTGATTCCTGGGGCCATCAGTAAGGAAAAAAAAAACCAAAAACATGCCAGTCTTAGATAATTGAGTGGCTCTGGCAATATTTCCAGGAATGGAACCAAGTGCAGGTGATTTAGAATCTAAACCAGGGGTCGCAAACCTATGGCTCGGGAGCCAGGTGTGGCTCTTTTGAGGCTGCATCTGGCTCGTGGGCGGACGGGCGGGCCGAGAAAGCACCGCCGCTGCCGCTGCCGCCGTGAAAGCACCATATTGTATGGCTCTCACGGACTTACATTTTAAAATATGGCTCTCTTCATGCCTCTCTGAGAGAAAAAGGTTCCCGACCCCCCCGATCTAAACAGATGACTAAAAGGAAGCAGCCTTATTCAGCCAACGTAGTAGAGAAAGCAAGCTATTCCTACTTGGTTTTGCTCTTGGGTTATCCCATTTCTCTGTATCTTTTGTCTAGCAAGCAGGAGAGTAGAGAGTAATAAGTGGCTATCAGATGACACAAATGAGCATTACTCTTAGGGATGTATGCATCATCCTGATTTCCTTTCAAATTCTGTTAAAGAAATTGCTGGGTGCTTGTGATAGAACAATCAGGAGCAGCATATGATAAATGAATCCATTCTCTCTGCTTTAGAGAAAGCTGAAGTGGCACTGTTACGAAATTGTTAAGTGTAAAAGTTTGAATTCATGACTATTGTCCCCTCATCACCCAAAGACAGACCATTGTGAATCCATTCAACAGAGCTGGTCCTAAATCAACTATCATGTGTAATCAAGGTTCTGATTTAAAGAAATAATTGCAAATTCCATATCCCAATCCAAAAGTGATGGAAGCAGGACCAGCCAATAAACCCCTTTGTTCCAACTATTCTTGCTATATAATACCTACAATGGACTCTCATTACCTCAGTTTCTAAAATCACAGTAACAGTTCTAAACAGTTCACATTCCTTTGGTGAGAAGATAGAAGTTGCCAGTAAGCTAGCTCATTTACTGTTGCATGAGTAGACCATAACTTCCATGCCTCCAAGTGTCTTTTGTGGTATTATTACTCCATTTCCATACAGCACGACACTAGGTATTTATGGATTTTCCAAGCCTAGAACATCTTACATTAAAAAGAGAAAATTTAAAACCAATATAACAATCTAAACAAAGAAAACTTTCAATAACTTTATTACAAATATAAAAAAAAATCAATACAGTAGGAATTTAAAACTTACGTGACATTATATAACGTTCGAGGCCCCAAAATTAGCAGTCTGAATAGTATTACCAGTGGCCAGTAACGAATTGTCCATTGTACATGGTCCATCAAGATTATTGAGAATATACATTAGACCATAACACATTGCTCAGGACTCATAAATGCTCAGGACTCTCTGCAATTCTCCAGATTCACAATTTATATCTCCTGTGATATAGCCCCAGGTCTTCAGATTCTTCTTACATTGTGACACCCCTGTTTTCGGTCTTTTCTGTATAGGAAAGACCTTCTCAGTTTCCATATTCTGTATAGGAGATGGTACCCAGGCATATGTTCTTCCATAAAGTTGGTCCAATTTTCATTACAGTTTGAGTTATGCCATAGTTTTATTTGATGAGATGGAATTAATTCTGTCATCTACAAAAAATACTTTTTCATGGTCAGTCGTGGGCAACAAGGCTCATGTACATACATGGGATGTTTTTGTTTTGTTTTTGCTGTTTTTATTTTTCTAATTCTGTCACTACTCTTCTCCTCACATCTGGGGGTTAAAACATCCAGAAGTGGGTAAACTTTATCAGCTGGTGTTTTTCTTAAACATTTCATTATAATGCACATCATTTTGTTGAGAGTAGAGTTAATATGCTTAACATGAAAAAAGTTCCACTACACTGATGCAGAGACACTAAACCAGTCCATTAAAAATCTATAGGGATATTTTTAAATAATTTGGAATGCTGACATTAAAAAGATCCTGTTGTATTTGCATGTCATTAAGCTTTTAAAGATGAAGATAGTGTCAAATTAACTCTTAATTTAGCATTAGAAAATGAAGAGATTCATTCAATAACCTTTGCCTAAACAAGGTCCACAACTTCTTCCAGACAGTTCAAAGGAGGATAGACCTTATACACACATTCTTAGGAATAATGCTCCTTAACTTCAACTGATAGCCACTTGTTGCTATCTATTGTACTGCCTGCTGGACAAAAGATACAGAAAAATGGCAAGAGCAAAACAAAGTAGGGGTATCTTACTTTCTCCATTAAATTTACTAAGTAAAGATGTTTCCTTCTGCTTACTTGAATTTCTCTTTAGATTCTAAATGCAACTAGACTTAATTTTTCAGGTCATGGAGGGAGCCTTAGTTTAGTTCAAAATGTAAAGGATGGAACCAGGACAAAAAACTTTAATTTAATTTATTTCATTTACATTCAAATTTAATTAAGATTAAATCTTGTAATGCATTTCATAATTTCCTTATTGTCACATTATATTTGGAATGATGTAATACATTTTGGAATCTCTGAATTTTCAGGTCTCTTTTGCAGTGAATGTATTGCGGAGTTTTAGACAATAGTGACCTCTGTTCCTTTAACCCTGTGACCCTGGCAAATATCTATTTAGTGGCCAAAGGTTTCTACTCTCCTCCTCCTTTAAAGCCTCCTTTATCCTGCTCCAGTATCTATAGGCCAACAAAAAAAGAAGCAGAGACATTTGGCATCTGGAGGACATACAATTGCTGTATAAAAGAGAGCCAGAAGTTATGGGTTATGTAGGCTTTTGAAGTTAATTGTGTTTCCTCCTTCTGGGATTTGCTTTTCAGTTTCCATATTTTAAGGTTTGATTGAAAATGTACTATTTAAAAGCACTAAAAATACATTGGGTTTACAAGCCAGGATTGCATTGATGATTGGCTGAACAATGCTGAAATATCTCTGTGCAAAGGAAAATGTGGGGTGGATTTTAAAAAGTTTTAAAATGAAATCCTAGTGGGGCTCTTCACCTGTTTAAGAAACCCTAAAATGATAAAGGGTTATTTATTTTGCAGATAGTAACTGTCTGGTCTCCCATATTTGCTGGAAATTGAAAATTTAATATTTTCAAGGCAGTTTTGTTCACACATCCATGCACAGTGATATGAGAAGCCTTTCACATAAAAAGTGCCCCATAGAAGATTGCCATTTTTTTAATACTGAAATTATGATGAAGCAAAAGAAGGGGTAATGTGGAGTTAAATAACACTTTGAACACTTTCTCACTGGAAAGCAATAATGGAGCTGGCATGACAAGAAATTCTGAAGTAGGAGGCCATGGAAGAAAAGTCTATCTGAGGTTTTCTCCATTTCTGTCAGAATAATGAAAGTAGTGTGAGGGCCCCATGCTTCAGCTTTCTTCCTTTTCAACGCATGTGTGACATTGTGACACTGCCTCTGCCTTCTCTGTGGGCACTGCTTGAAGAACACATCATTAGAACAAAAGTGAGCTGGGGTTAACCTTGTGAGATTCATTTAAAGAAAATCTGAGAAAAGGAGAATGGTGCTAGATATATACACTTTGTTCAAACCAATCAACCTTCATCCATGGAACAGAGCTGGGAGCATGCACTTTGCCCTAGAGGTGTGCAATAAGTTTAACAGTTCCTTTCTGAATCAGCCCATTCTGACTACTACATGTTGGGATGTAATAGAACAAAGTGTTTCAAATTATAATGTTTCAACCATGTGTTGCACACTTCTGCTCTGAACCCTACTTCTGCCCTTGAATCCCTGTCCATCCCATGGGCGAAGTTCTATCAATAAACTCAATCACCTTATTTGAAGTACAGAAGAAACTTGGAGTCAAAGATTTAGACTTGTTTGGACTTATTTATATATTGCTTTAAAAATTCATTAGGGTTGCTTGAAAGGACTGACCGGATGAAATGTTCCAGGATCTCTCCCTGTTCTCTCCAATGGAAATTTGCCCCAATTGCATAAATACAGCACAAAACGTGATCATGTGTAATACAGTTCAGGTGATATAAACATGAAATTCTTCAATTCTCTAATACAATGGCCCCTTCTATGACAGGTAATGGTGAGGTATCTTCAATTTCCTCAGAATATGACCCATTCATCAGCTATGTTCTGATTTCAGCTCAATTTAAATGTATATTTATATAAATGGTGATAATTATGTGGCAATGAAACAGGCAAGTTAACCAAAGTTGTCTAATTCAAGATACATTTCTGTAATGCTGAACATGAGACATAGTGTACAAAGTGCTAACCCTGTTTTAAGTATGGTTATACAGTATATGATTAATCCCCATGACAGCTCAATTAGCTTTCTAAGCCCCATGATTTCTCCATGTTTGTTGGACCACAAACTTCTGGGGATGAACAGATTAAGTTTATTCCTTGAAAATCCCCTGCTACCCAAATTTTAACTGTGGAATTACTTCAGCCCTTTGACAGTAAAATGCATTGTATTTCCCCCCCGCAAGCTGGGAAATTGTTTTACAGACAAAATACTGTACATCAGAACTTCTTTTCTCTCTTGTAAGTGAACTGATTGAAAGCCCAAAATGTCACTATTTAAAACTGCATGCTATGAAATTACAACTGTTACATCAAATGGGGTAAAATATATCCAATCATATACATGCGAAACCAAGTGAAGTAAAAATATTTTATCTGTCCAACTACTGAAACTGCTATCTACCTAGGGAGCAAATTTCAAACTATCTTGACGATGGCAATATTTGATCTAAAAATGGTCACAAACAGAAATCTAAGAGTGAAAACACCCCACAAGAATCATGAAAATAATCATTAGAATTTAAAAAAACATAGCAAAGAAACAGGTGAGAAAGCAATGAAGCATGGGGTGAACAAGACAATAAATGGACAGTGTCCCATCAAAATTCATGTGGCCTTAACTGACAAATGTCTAATTTCTTGAAGTACCTAGGAAAGGCATCAAGAAAAAGAAAGCCTATTGGGGTGGGAGATGAAGGATTGAATGGATGTCTAAAATATTGTTGTTTATTATTGCTTGGAAGTCTCTCTTTTGAATTGTCTCAATATTGTCCTTCAGCAAAGCTGAAGAGGTTCAAGTGGGCTGTATAGGGAGCTATTCTCTCTCATCAAGGACTTGTATTATGCTATTGAAAGGAAAGGTTCACCTGGGAAATAATGGCAACCTTTCTTTATCAGGTGCAGAATTAATGGATTTCAGAGCTTCATTCAATTATGCCACCTGCTCTGAATTTCAAGGAATGTGACAGAATTATGTACTAATTACGAACCTGTCATCACTAAAATGTGTAAACGTTTGTTGAAATATGAGAAGAAGAAGATGTGAAAGAATGTATGAACTTTGGTTATAATATCCAAGTGGAACATGAGAAAATATTTGGTTGATACATTATGTTCTGATCTTAAGAGACTTTTTGTAAAATAATCATTGGTAATTGTCACCAGAGAAATTGTCTAGAAAATATAAGTGTGCTTCAGATCTTTGCAGGAAATGTGAAAAACATAAAGGAGCATTTTATCATGTTTGGCAGACATGTAAAGAAGCCAAACATTTTTCTTATTAAAAAAATGGAAAAGCTTGACACTACCCACAATGAAGGAAGGGTTAGTGAACATGATGAAGGTTGCAGAGATGACTATATTAACTTCCTTCATCAGAGAAAAGACAATATCTATATTTATGGTTGACTAGAAATGCCTTATAGCCTTTCTGCATGAAAAGTTTAAAAAAAAATGCACTTATGATTTGTGGTTTGATGATTAGGAAAAATGGATAGTATAAAAAATGAACTTTTTGTAAGCATAGAATAAAATATAATTTTATAATCATATTTATATTTGCTCCAGAGGAAATTGAAGCTTCTTCTTTCTTCAATATTTTGTCCAAAAGGGTCTCTCAATTTTTCTAGGGGGTCCAGAGGGACAGTTGGACATATATTTCATTTAAAGCTCATGCTTTGCTTTATCATAAAAAAGTAAAAGAGTCCCTATGGATTTCACTCCACTAGTTGTTGCCAACTATATTGTCTGGCGCTGATCTCCATTATAAGGCCATTGAGCCAGCACTGTCCAAAGATGTTTCCATGGTCACATGACCTGCATGATATATAAGAGCTGTGGTGGTGTAGGGGTTTAATGCCTCCTAAAGTAATACCAGGTGCCTGCAATTAGTGCAGGTTCGACTCC
>JANHFR010000292.1:104897-124665 GCA_032468015.1 Mimophis mahfalensis | reverse complement strand
ACAATATCCCTCAGGCAAGGCCAGATTGCTTGAAAAGCCAGGTCTTTAGGGTGCGGTGGAAGGTCTTCAGGTCCGGGTTCGTCCGTAACTCCGGGGGGAGCTCGTTCCATAGGGCGGGTCCTCCCACAGAGAAGGCCCTCCCTCTGGGGGCCACCAGCTGGCATTGATCTATAGGTTATATTTAAGGACAGTAGATATATCTGTTTTAAATGCACATGTTTCATATATATTGTTCACTTTATTCTATTTCCTGTTCTTCTTTTTAAAAAAAGCTATGAATGTTCACATTTATCTAGAATTTATTACTTCCAGGAAATAGTTTTTTGCACATTTTATCTAAAATAAGAATTCGTGCAGGTAAGTATGGGTTCCTTCTTGGAACCAATGAATGCAGTGTAAACTTTGTAGAAACGAGCAATCCAGAGTATAATTGCTTTGTTTTTTAGTGTCTTTTGACTGGTTTGATTACAATTGTGTGCATTACAAACATTCTCTAGCATCTCTTTATACCTGAAGACTCTTATGTCCCAACACAAAGAAAACTGTACCCATAGCCCAGGATCATTTAAAATATGTTCTGATGTTTTGCAATGCTCCTGCTTTTTTCTTTCTTTTACTGAAGGTGGCCTTCCAGTTGAGATATATAAATAAAAGTAAATCTTATGTGTTACTTGTTGATGGTGTTAATCCATCCTTTTTATTTCTGTAAATTCTTCAGATAAACTACCCTGCAAATGACATTTTAGGAAATTTTGAAGCATTGATTTTTAACCAGACCAAAACACCCTATCTTTGATATGCCTTTATTTTTTGGTTTAAGTAGAATTGCAAAGGTTTTATCAGACGTTGTGATACTATTAGAATGTATGTGACACATACCTGGCTATCTACAAATAAATAAAACTACTGAAGCTGCATCAGTAGTTCATCTGGGGAGCAGTAACTGGAGTTGAAAATGTTTCACAGATGTTTACAATAGATTAATAGAAACACCTGCTCCATCACTTTAACAACACAATAAAACTCAACAGCTTGATATATGGTATGAAAAGAGTTATAGCACTCAGTTTCAAGACATATGCATTGTGGTGAAATTGTTTCTGTGCGTGTTTGTTTCACAATGCAGTAAATACTGATATATAATAATAATTTAAAAAATAAACAAGTATGGTACTATCTGGCATTTGCATTAAGAAAGTGTGCTGTGCTTCTTATGTAACAAGAGATTTATCAATGAACTTCTCCTGCAAAATAATGTTGCAAAAATATTTATGTACAGATAACTTTTTGCTACAATATCCAAATGCACCTTAGTCTTTGTAGCTATGCAACTTATTAATATATGAGCTAATGAAGTGCCAGCTACCTTCTGAACTGACCTATAGTACTGCCATTATTGTGCAATGAAAGTTAGAATGGAGAGTAAAGGAATTTTTAAAATGTAGGTCTTTCTCTAGCAGAGAAACAATTCCATAGAAAATTTGTTGGCTAGATTCATAGAATATCATACATACATACATATATACATATTATGACTGCAAGATGTCATCTTTAAAATAATACCCACAATTAAAAAGCTATTGCAGGGTTGTATTAAGGTCAACAACAGCATCCTTTGAGCCTTCCATAGTTTAAATGACATCGTTAAAAACTCAATAAGTGCTGAAGGTGAAATGAAAGATTAAAAATTCAGTTTTATTCCAGGCCATTCCCCAGGCCGAACACGATAACTGGATTAAATATAAACTTTTTAAAATGTATTCAGCACTAATAGAATCAGGAAAAGAAATAATAAAATAAAGAGCAGAAGGATCAATTGAGGAGTTAAATGCTAGCCAGACTCAGCAAAATGGTGTTTATGTTTGAAAGAAGTGAAACTTTCACACTATGAGATGGAAACAAATATGACGTTTGATGATACTTTTAAGCCAAACATTTAAAATTGTAGTCATTCAGCATGTTACAGAAAACACTTCTTTTAACCATACATTTGTAAGCCACCTAGAGTCACTGAAAGTAGTGGGCAACCATATAAATTCTCAAAATAAAACAAAATAATAAATAAAATAAAATAGTTAATGGCTGATAAGGACAATTACAAAAATTCAACTCAAGTTAAGTGTATTAGTAAAAGAATTAAGGGCACGATAACTAGGGGAATAATGTTGTTGTGTCCCCTTGATGAACTAAGCATGAGCTTATTTCGCTTAATGGCTGAGAGTACCTTGTTGTTTCTGGTATGACAATCTCTCCAGAAGCCACCAAGGCTTCCTGCATTTCAGTTTAACCCCAAGAAACTTGGCTGTCCTTTGGGGGACTTTTATTAATGAGAGAGGATGAGACCCAGTTTGGTGTAGTGGTTAAGGCATCAACTAGAAGTTGGTAGACTGAATTCTAGTTCTGCCTAAGGCTACCTAAGGCTCAAAGCCAACTGGGACCTTAGACTTTCTTTCAGCCCTTGGAAATGAAAAGCTTTGCCAAAAAAATTGTAGGGACTCACCCAGGCAGTGATCAAGAATAAGGCAGGATTGAATGAAAGGGGTGGGAAAAAAGCAGGGATAACTGGAGGAGGCAGGTGGGGAGAAGAAAGTTGAATAAATTAAAGTGAAATTAGTACTCTTAGAGTACTGAAGAAATTACTTTGGCCATCAAATACAAACCTTTGTTTACTGGGGAATCCATCCACACAAGTAGCATGTTCCAAATGGTTTTGAATATTTATCGATGCGTGCCCATTCAGTATAGGCATAGTGTTTATCTTCAATTTCCTTAGGATTATGTATATTTTTCCAATACTATCTTTTTAAATTTTATAATCTTAAATTATAACTTGTATAATGATTTTTAATATTTAAGGTTATTGACTATGTGGCACATTACCCAGAGCCCATGTCTCAGGGAGGTGGGTGATTAAGAAACATGACATGTAAATAAATAAAATTTGTTTTGTTCCCTTTTTTTGGCAATTGGTTGCAAAATTCTTTATTAGTTTGCAAATTCTTTTTAGTCTGCCTACAGAAATGACAGCAGTTATGAACCCATTGTAATAAACATCTCCAGAGCAAAGGTTATTAGCCATCTGTTATACTGTGAGCAAGTTTATAATCACTCTAATTTAAGTTTTCTATAGGTAATACAGTTCAGATTTTAGAGTTTTCTGGGAAATCCCCTGTGGTGTTTCCAAGTTCTTTTAACTATGGCTGGAGACCAGACTAGTCACAACTGAGGTTCCTGTGTGACTTTCCTACCTTAAATTACTCTTTGCCAACAGCTCCCTCATTTCCTGATCCCAGAGAATAATTACATATCAGTACTGAGGAAAGGCATAGATTCAGACATAAGAGTTTGTGGCCTGTGTGCTTAATATTTGACCTTGCTCAAGTCAATGGAGCTGAAGCAACAGATTTTCATTAATGATGTCCGGAGAGACCTGAGCATAAGTTCATTATTGTACAGGGGGGGCTTGGAAGCTTGGAGGACTTATCCTGTGCTAATTACAGAATTTAGCTAACATTTTATGTCCATCATAGAAAAACTTTCACCCAGAGCAGACACAACATCTCTATTTCATTAAAGGGAACGTTTAGTAACACCTCACTGCAAGAGTGTTGATGCCCTTGCTTAGTGGGGAAATAGAGACTGTCCTTTCAATGAGCTTTTAATTCTGCCTTGTGGATACATCTAACAACATCTCATTTAACTAATGGCCACTGTAGCAGAGAAAAGGACTTTCACAAACATCCTGTTAGCTAATCTCTAGAATGGTAACCCATTTTGTTTAACAACCTTTCCTATTTATCATTTTTAATATTATAGCTATTTTGTTGACGTCTTACTCAGCTATATTGCCTTCTGTGCTTAAATGTTGTTCTATTCTTTTTAATTCTGCTTAATTATTCTTGCCTTTTGACTGCAAATAAAGATTGCTTACTTTCTTGATTTTTAAGCCTGTAAGAAATTCATATTTCCAAGCACATTTCTCATAGTAGAGATATTTTCATACTCATTATTCCCTAATATGTGAATTCAGGCATTCATTTTTCCTAATATGGTCCTTTTTGTCAAATAATTGTCCACATTTAATGTAATGCAGGATACTAAACATTCTTTCCTAATGTATGAACTTTTTTTTTGCTAAAGTGGGGCCTTTGACACAAAATTCAGAAAAGAGCAAATATTGATAAATTGCTGCATTGTGGCTTGTACATAATTCGGAGGAAAGCAGACTAGATAATTTTGCATAATATAAATCATATTCACTACTTCTCATCCAAACATCTCAAACTTTTCCTGTTGTTGGCAGGGGGATTTAAAAAATGATAATACTTTGAACTAATTCATTTATTAAAAAGTAAATAATCAGGACCTCCTACATTAAGAGGGTGCCAACAAAATGATCCTCAGTAGATCTGCAGCTATATCAACCTTAAGTTCTCTCTACATCTTATTTTAAATACATTTATTGTGTCAGGGCAAAGATAGAATAATTTATATGTGGAAAATATATTAAACAGGCTGTAGCTTTAGAATTCAGGCAATTGTATGTAAATCATTTTTATTTTTAAGCGGAGCAAGATATTGTATAAACATAACTAGTAGAAATACTAATTTACTACAGTATATTCTTTTTCATTTGTAGGCTGTATATTTTCAAAGATAAGACAATTAAATACATTGCTTACTGTATCCTCTTGCATCAATGTTATAAAACAGGCTTGTAGATAGTCTGCAAAAAGCTGGGGAAGTTTTGCAGCAGCAAAAAATCCATGTGGTAAACTGGATTTGGCTATCACCAGCTGCTTTCAAAATGGTTCCACATGGGCTGCACCTGCTAAGCAAAACCATTGTCTAGGAATGACTCATTGCCTTAATGGCATTAAGATGGCAACCATATTCTGATGTCAAGGAAGAGTTCTTCAGGCATCAGATTTGAGGGAGTAGAAAACTAAAATTGAAGGGGAACTCATCATATCTGCAGATGACCCTAAATTGGCAGGAATAGCCAACATCCCAGGAGACAAGCTCAAGATCAAAATAATAATAATAATAATAATTAAAAAAAATTAAAAAAAAATCTTGACAGATTTGAAAATTGGGCCCTATATAAAAAAATCAAATTCAGTGTAGATAAAAGTAAAGTTTTACACTTAGGGAAGAAAAACCGGTAGTATAAGTATAGACTAGATAAAACTTGGCTTAACACCAGTAAGTGCAAGAGGGATCTTAGAGTCCTAAGATCATATTTAAGTGGATAATTGCTTAAATATGAACCAACAGTGTATGGCAGCACTAACAAAGTCAATGCAATCCTAGTCTGCATTAATAGAGGGATAGAATCAAGACTGCATGAAGTTCTAGTGCAGCTTTACAAAGTATCGTATCACATTTGGAATACTTTATCCACTTCTGGCCACCACAATACAGAGAAGAAGTTGAGACTCTGGAAAGATTCAGAGAAGAGCAAGCAACGAAAATGATTAGAGGGCTGAAGGCTAAAATGTATGAAGAAGAGTTACAGGAATCAGGTATGAAAAGAAGAATCGGGGGTGACATGATAGCACCATTCCAATATTTGAGGGGCTTTTACAAAGACTAGGAAGTCAAACTAATTTCCAAAGCTCTAAAAGACAAAACAAGAAACAAAGGTTTGAAACTAACCGAGAAGCAACTTAGAACTGAGGAGAAATTTCCTAATGGCGAGATCATTCAACCAATGGAATAGCTTGCCTTCAGAAGTTGTGGGTGCTTCATCACTGTAAACTTTCAAAAAGAGATTGGACAACCAGTTGTCTGAAATGGTATATGGTCTCCTGCTCAAACAGGGGGTTGGACCAGAAATTCTCCGAGCTCCCTTCCAACTCTATTATTCTATGTTCTATGTTCTATGACTGTAATAGATCAGTCAGACTAATTCTAACTAATTCTGAACATGTTAGTTCACAGTTAATTCTGAACATGAATCTAGCTCTTGTGCACCTGAGGAGATGGTCTATCATTTATACAGACTCATAATATACTTTCAAAAGACTTTTGTGTAAATAACCCAACTGATATGTTACAGCCTTTGGCTTCAGCTGGGTAATTTGGCATCTAGGAAACTGGTTGTCCAAAGCAGCTGCCTAATCTTACCCTATCCCATCCCATGGCAAATCAAGGAGACCAATTGGTAGTTAGTGTTCTTGGAAGGAAATGCAATGTGGGAGGGGAAAGGAAGCTCGGGGAATCTACTAATTGCTCTCAAAATAAAGGAATGGCATTGGGAGAGCACAAAGTATGCTGGCACACTTTCCTGCCACCTCCCAGATTGAAGGAAATAATACTGGCTGCCTGGCTGTGCCTCCTTATCATCTGGATTTCAGCTATCAATGAAACCTGTATTGGAAATGGCATAAATAATTACCCATTATTCAGCTATAAAATAAGATGGGGATTGCATTCTAAGATCTTAGATGAAAATTTATATAGAGAAAAATTCTATATGATGTTGAAGAAGTACTTTGTTAACTCTGACTTTTATGAAATTGCTGACATTTACTTCTTCAAAATGAATATAGGTCTTCCAGTTGCTGAGTAGCTTTGAATGAGTATATGAGGATCTTCTGAGAGGATTGGAACTGCTTAGCAGACAGGTTTGGTTGTATTGTACCACTTTAATATACTTGTGAGATTTCCTACATGTAAGAACATTTTTCTACATAAAAGAACAACTGAACAGTCATACTCTTCCCTCTTGACCAGTGAAATTATAATGTTCATTATGTGATTTGGAACTCTTGTCATTTTAGTGAAATTCTTATACAATGCTGGTTTGAGGACTATTCATTGTAACTTTTCTAGCTCCAGTTAAATTTGAGGACCAAACTGAATGACCTCCTTCCTCTTTATAGAGAAAGATATAGAGAAAATTCTGAGCAAATCTACTTTTTTTTTCCAGCTTTGTAATGGAGCAGGAGCCAATATCAAGTATTTGTGAACGTAGATCACTGGATGAAAATATGAATCTATAGAAAGTAATGAAGATACAGTACAATCAGAACTGTTAAGTTTCTGTTGTCATAGCCCATTGCAATAAAAATAGCTTTAGCCTTCCTGTGCAACAGATTTTCTGATCTGGCCTATCTAGTGGGGCCAATGTTAATCTTGCAAGTGTGATTGTGTACACCTTCTCCTTATTTTACTTCAGTGAATTACGAAGGTGACTGCTTCCAAATTTTTGTTGTTGTTGTTGTTGTTTTTCTGGTTTTAAAGAAATGTTCCACTTTCTTTTGCTTAGGTAACTCTTCCTTTCACATTTCCATCAAAGTCCTCTTCCTGAATATGTGTTCTGTAATAGAAACAGGCAGAGTATAAACTGAGCAAATATTACTACTAGTAGTAACCAGCATTTTCATTGGCTAAGCAAATCTATCAGCAGACATGGGAGACAAAGCTATACAACCATACCTATAAAAGTGAAAGGTAATCTTTGAGGCAGGGGCTACCAGCATCAATACAATGTAGAATATGAGGACTGATATAATTAGCTGACTGCATCCAACTCAAGCTGACTACAATGTAGCTGAAGAAAATGGAAGAAAGAGGGGAAGGAGACACAGAAGGTGGCCCCATGATAGCATACCATGCCACTAATGACTGAATCATCTATCAGAAGTGATGCTGTCATCATCAGTGGACCGGAAGAAGCATCAGTGTCCAAGATGTTGCTGCACTCAGGTGGCCAATGAGAGCCACAGCTGGTGACTACTACTTATTGAGTAATGCTTGCTGTGACGCTTCCTGCTTATACAAACATTTTCAAATGTCTAAATTTACAGATGGGATTTTCCTTTCCCCTCAGTAGCTGCTGGCAATTCCACCTAATGAACCACTTCATAGCCTCCACTGGGGATTCATCATTTCAAAATTAATTGTACTTTTCAAATGACTAAATGTATGTTATTTCTTTCCCTTGTTTTGGCCTGAAGCCTCCCTGGCTATTCTGTTGATTAAAGACAATAGCTTTATTAGGTTTCCATTTTTTTCTAACAGTCTGCAGTTCATTTGGCTGTAAGATAGTCCTTTTATTGTTTGCTTCTGTGTGGAGGTCTCTTCTCGTTCTGGAGGTAACAATCTTTTACCAGCTGCACATTATATAAACTGTCTACAGTAATCGAAACCCTGCTAAAATATAACAGACTGGAAATTTAATTGTGGCACTTTTTATTTTCCAGGGAGATAAACATCTCTTTTATTCATGACCCAGACTTTTCCCTCCTTGATAGAATCGTTTAGAGCATTAATGGAAGATTTAAAACAAAGGTGTTCTTTAAACCTGATCCAGCCAAAAGAATGCACAAATAAACAGCTTTCCTGAATCTGTGATGTGATTTTAATGGACAGTTAATAATTAATGCTTCAACACACTTTTTTTCCTGCAGATTACATACTGAATTCCTTTACCATCACAGAAAACAAGCACAAGCAGTTTATACCATGCATATTTAAGCACATCTAAGACCATTACATTTAGAGGGTTCACACTCATGTTCAAGGTTGGATTCAATAGATGTGGCTTAAGGAAAATATCTGTCATATTTTTCAATCTGAGAACATCTTATATTTTGAATCAAGAAAAGATGTTTGATTATATACAGCACAATTTTAATAAATTCTGAATTTTAATAAATCCTGAATTCTGGAAATTGCATTTCAAATGGATGGAAGAAGCTAAGGGGTTTTTTCATGTAGAGATTTCATCAACAATACTAAGATTTGTAGAAAAGTGAGATTAACTAAAATGAAACAAGCTAAATGCCATTGTTCAGGCTGAAATTTATAATATATAAATAATTATATGTGTTTGATAAATACATGTGGTAAATAAATAATAATTTTGTCATCTATGCCAATGGGCAGGTCAAACAACTGTGAATAAAGGTGATAATCTGTTTTCTATAGAGAAAACTTCAGGTATCAAGACGTATACTCATTTCCCTAAAAACTACTAGTAAGAATGGAATAAGGATAAATATTAAGTCCATTTACTGCCCACATTACCAGAACAATATTCTGGTTTGTCAGATGCCTTGGCCAAGATGGATATGCCCAGATTTGTGAAGCTACTACATGCTTCATTTTAGAATACATTCAGTTCAACAGATTTAAATGCAGGGAATTGCTTAAGGCATCTTTGGGGGATATGGAACCAGTCATGTGTTGCGTTCCTAGTCTATATTTAGCCTGAAACAGCGGTTTTGAAATATATGACTTGGATAATTTAATCTTAACTGGCTGGTGGACTGAAACATTTTTAGAACATTTATATTTTTCCTTTTTAAAATATGCTGTAGACTTTTAGATAGATAGAGATAATGAGCAGATGGCAGGTAGGGAAGAGAGAACTTATTTTGGGCAATTCAGTCGAGTTAGTTTGACAAGATGCTACCAAGATCTTGTATCTGATTTCAAGATTTCAAGAGATTCATTCTCCCCCATCTTTCTCCCTTTCAGTAACACAAAAATATATTAAATTGCTTGTGTTGAAGTCCTTCTATGAAAAAGAAAGAATGCTGTAGTAGCTTAATAGGTTACAAGTGAACACTTTTCAGCCCTGAATCATATGTACAGTATCCCATTTCTGCAGTGATCAGAACTCTCTCAAATGCCATCTTTATTTATTTAATTAGTATATTTGCTTATTCTATATGTATAATACCTGAAGAACTGTATACTTCCATATTAAGTTGTTGAAACATAAAGATCATCCCTCCATATCCTAAGTTCATAGGCTAGTGATGCTTCTGTCATGGAAAATTTATCAGCTCTTCATAGTAGGCTCTAGAATCTCCAGGAATGCTGCTCTCTTAATGTAGGATATACTGTACTCTACATACAAAGCAATCCTGCTTTGCACCATTTTAAGACAACAAGAGGAAGGTGGGATGGTTTTGAGTCTTTTTCTTACACTTTCTACTTTCCCAGGGCTACGCAACCCTCTCTCACTTCTTTCTCAAGAATAGACAGCCAGTTCTAACAGGTTCCGAAGAACCAGTAGCAATAATTTTGACAGGTTCAGAGAACTGGCAAATACCACCTCTGATTGGCCAACACCAGCAAATACCACCTCTGATTGGTGAACAGCATAGCCATGCCCACTAAGCCACACCCAGAGAACTGGTAGTAAAAAAAATTGAATCCTACCACTGGACTAGACGTAAATTCCTCTATAATCTGGGAGTCAATTTACAGTGCCAAATAAAAGGATATAGTTTAGATACAAGTACCTTATCTTGATTCTTCAACCTAGCAGAAAAGTCAGATTCTGTGAAGTACACTGCTAATAATATTGTTAACCTTAACAGTAAAGAATTCATACCTACTTTTTCAACATCTCTTCAGCACTTATGCAGATATTGGAAGCAGTTATGCCTTTGCACCCACATATTCCCCATAACTCTCACCAGTTTTCTCTTATCTTCCCTCACTTAAGAAATTATATGTTGTCTGGAAAGATTTTTGTAATATATTCCTTTCTTCAACCATCTAGACCCTGGTGTTCTTAAAGCTATTTTCAGAGACACTCTTCCTAAATGGTAAAACTTAGTACTTTAGTGAGAAGAGGAGAGGCATGCAACACTTCTTTAATGATGAATTATTAAATTCCATGTTGGAGACTTCTCAGTGAAGTCTCCTTGGGCCTTGATCTGGCTCTACTCATCAATGTCACTAGATGTTTTTGAGCAAGATTAATATTTAAAATACTAACCCTTTTAGCTGAGTGTTAATGAAGCAAGTATTTTTTTTCCTTTTGGATTCCAGATTTCTTTTAGTCCTGATTTGTTTATGACCCTGACTAACTTTTCCTGTAGCAGTTGGTATAGTTTTGACTGCTACGTACAGTTAAACCTTGTCAGAGTAGCAAATGCCACTAGGAAATAATATTCTAAACAATTGTCCATTTCAGGTCATGTCCTCTACTCGCACACTTCATTACCTTGCATGCTTCACAATAACAATAAGCAAACCTAACCATGCTTTCTATTATGCAAAATATTCACAGTAGATAAATGACACATTGTACTTTTCCAACCAAAAAACAGTCTTCAACAACTGTATCTATACAATCACTATACATGCTTTTGAGTAATCCACCTTTTTAGTTGGATTCACATCATAAGTCCTTCCATTTTTTTCCCATTTCAACACATTCACACGGCCACTTTCAGACAGCAAACATAACGAGGAAAGAAGAGTCTAGAATGAGAGGCAAAAACATTGACATAAAACTTTAATGGTAACAAAGATGATAAGGAGACGTGGGTACAGGTAGAAAAGGAACAGCCAATATAATTTTAATCATATAAATGATTTATATAATATATAAATCATTAATAATTAATTGCCCCTAAAAATCAAAGTCAGACATATAAGAAATGTTGCTTTTTCTTCTAAGTTTAATAATGGTGCTTGGATGCTGCTTTGAGATATTTTCCTTTAAAAAACCCCCCTGTTTTCATTGTATTTATTTTAACATGTCCTCATAATCTCTTCATTTGGTTATTTTGTGGATCGTGGTAATGCTCTATTTGAATGGGGAAGCAGGCGTATGTACTTCAAAAGTAAATAAATTAAAAAACAATCACTGCCTCAGCAGAGTATTACCCTGCTTCATGGCTGTAAATTTGAATTTAGCACTTTCAGAAAATCCATGAAAGATAGGAAATAAGCTAGTGTCATTCCACTGGGATAAATTAATAAGCTACGTCAATGTTTAGCCTTCAGTGTGCAAAACCTTTCTTTTATGTTTGCAGCAAACTCTCATTAAATGCCTTTGCCATAATTGTTAAGGATATTGGTGGTGCACCTTTTTTTTTGTCCAGTGATGTTTACTGTATCCTATTTCTCCCATAGTACAGATTGGCAAAAATTGAGCACCTATCACGCTCCCAAACCTGTTGGCAAAAACCATGTTCCTAGTGATGGGCCATTTGCTGTAGGGCCATTTACTATCAAAATGCAAAATTCTGACATGAATTCAGAAGGAAAGGAGGAGATGTATATTTGCATGGTCTGCATAACAAAGAAAAGGGAATGTGGACAGGGGGAGCCACTTTCAATGTAGAAAACCAGAGATGCCTGTCAGGCACATCATACAAGCCATATTGCTAAGATAAGAAATAGGGCTAAGAAAGAGCCAATAGAAGACTTGCCGAAGGTCTTTTAGGATGCCTATTAGTTAACTTTTAGGAATAGGGTTGAAATAGAGCCAACTTGTTAGATAACTTTTGAAGTGTGATTAGTTAAGGCTTAGAAATAGGGATGGCATGGAGCCAATAGAGGACCCTTTAGCTAACTTTCCAAAATGCCTATTAGACAATGTTTCTTTATCCCTCCTTGAAAAAAATGTATAAAAGTCCTGGCGTTTTGGACCCTGGCATTTCGGTGGCTGGGTCCCCTTTTGCTGAAGCGCTTCAGTAAAAGGAAACAAAATCTGCACCTCATTCTTCATTGGCTTTGGTAACAGGCTCAGACCTGAATTAGGGACAACACTAGGCCCTTAAAAATTTCTGGGGAATGGTGTTCCATAGGGTAGGAGACATGACAAGGAGAATGTTCCCATTGATGTATGTTTTGGATTTTAGGCAAAAGAGTCACAAATAGAAACAACTGGCTCCTTCCTTGATGCCACAGAACCCAGTAGCACAAGTCAGCTTGGGCTGTGCTAATTAATGTACTATATTTGCAAGTCACTACAAATCTCTCCAGAGGGAGTCAGCTCTATTAATCAGCTGAGCTCTGCATGAGTCTTCTCTTATGCTATTTCTCATGCCAAAAAGAATGAAAATCCACATGAGTAATAGGGTATCTTTCATTTTTTCTTTAATTTCAAAAACTCTTTGCTCCAAAGAGCAAATGGAAGCATTGGTGCTAACAATTAACACTGCTACTGTTATTACTGTTATTTTTTCCTCACTTCATATATCTGTCCATGGTTCTGTTATTCCCTTGGCAGGTATGAAAGCTGATTTGTGTCTTTGCATATATGCTGTTTGCAAAACTAATTATAATATGGAAAATAAAAGAAATATTTCAAGGGATATTATCTCTCAGTTCAGACAGCATGATTGTATATACTGAAAATATTTGAATGTGGCACACTGGTTTTCATCAGGAACTAACTCCATACATCTCATCAACTAGTACAGAGAAGGACAAAATAACTATTTTCAGAGAGATTAACATTCTTCCAGATTTTAAAAAAATGTTGAGCATAAACATAAAAAATACTATGAAAAATAAAACTTAGTTTTTTCACCAGAAACTAATGTGGATATCAAATGTGATACCATAGGTTTCATTTTGGACTTGCCTTCTTCAGTTTAATTACTTTGTCAAAAAAAAAGTGAGGAGAATGCTTATTACATCTACTATAAATTGTACATATAGGATAAGGATAAAGTACTGGCAACCACAGGTATGAAAACAATTCTGGAATTGTACTTGATCATCAGAGTCAGCAATGTAATATCAATGTGCTACTAAAAGGAGAACTTTGACCATATGAATATTGTTGATAGATCAGGGGAAGAGCTTCTTAATCTTCTGTATTATTAAGAATCTACCTCTATGTCCAGTTTTGCATATTTAACCTTTCAGAAAAGTTGATGAAAAGAGTATTTAGTAGTATTTTTTCAAGGGGCATTAGAGAACACCTAATGTGACCACATGAGAGAGTACATAAGACAACTAGTTTGGATAGAGTAACGTTAACTGGATTTGTGCTATATAAGACTTTAAAAAAAAAGCTCTGAATCATATCAGATCATGGTCCTGAGAAGCTTCAAGTCTTGACACAAAAAGTGTTTGCAAGCCAATTGGAGGCTTGAAGCAATGCAATTTTGCTGCCCCAAAGTCTTGGGGGCTTGTAAACACTTTTCACACCAAGACTGCAAGCATGCTGTTCTGTCCTCCACCCTGATAGTAACCAACTAATGGCAAATTCCAACAAGAGGGTTGATATTCAAGCACTCAGAAGCTGTCTCTTTAAGCAAGGAATTTGGCACCCCCCCTAAAAGCATTAATCAAGTGTCCTCTTACTGGCACATGTCCAGAGAGATAAGGCCAACCTGGGCAGACAGCCAGAAGTATTCCAACCAGGCATGAAGGCAGATAAGCAAGGTAAACTCCAAGCATCTTCAAGCAATAAACAAACATTATGCAATTGTCCTTTGCAGGGCTTCTGGTGCAGCCACATCCTTCTTATACCTTGCAAGGTGTGGCCCAATCAGTGACCCAATGTCTCCTGGCTCTGCCTCCTGGAACGCTGCAGCTGCTGCTGCTGTTGTCAGGTCCTCCTTCTCTTTGGCATCCAACAAGGGCTCTCCCCCATTGCTGCCAGCCTCGAAGTGCTGTTCTGGCTCTTCCTCAGCTTGGCTGGGGTCCAGAGGCATGCTGGCAACAGTCGGCTCTTGCTGGCACACCAGGGAAGATGGCCTCTCCAGCATGCTGCCCGTCTCTGCTTCCAACTCCTCTATGTTGTCCTCAGAGTCCCCATGTGGAAGTAAGGCAACCTCTAGGGCTGGAGGCACAACACAGGCAAAGAAACCAGCAGAGAGGCTGGTAAGGAAACAGCTTGATAGATCTTCACAAGATAAGTGACCTGTCATGTCGGGATGGGGGGAACAATTGTGGGGACCCCAGGGGAGGCAACATGAGGTATATAAATGGGTTGGGGAAGGCCTTAGGTGATCTGAAACTGGTGGCCCATTCCATTGCTAGGCTCCCAATGGCCTTCCTAATCTTGAGATACCTCATGTGCACTTAATGACCTGTGCATTCAATTAGTGAATGCATGGGTGAAAGCAGGGAGTGATCACATTCGTTCAATGAATCCTCAGGATAAAAGTGCAATTGGCAGGCTCCATTACATTTGTAACTCGAGGATTACCTGTAATGTATCCTAGGAGGGCTGAAAATTCAAGGCCTTCTATTATCAGCATGACACCCTCGTTTTGCAAGTGAAAAATAATAGCCTATTTTTAAAATCAATTTTCGAAAGTTTGAATTTTTAAATTGGACTCTATGCTGATTCATCTAGCTTCTTTTTGGGTTCTTTGCAAGACATAGATAATATTGAGGCTGTTGTATTATTATTTCTTTAGCTCTCTTATTTTTAATTTGTACAAGCTTAAGGGGTAGTTATGAGAAAAAGAGTTTGAGCATAGTACAGTATATGAAGACAAAATAAATATCCATAGTAACTTTCAGAAACTTGAATTCCATTGCTTTAAGAATAAAATACAAGTCCTTATGGGTTATCACATAGCAAAACAGACAGTTTTAAACCTCTTTCACTCATGGACAATTATATTTATTTATTTATTTATTTATTTAATCGAATTTATATGCCGCCTCTCTCCCGAAGGACTCGGGGCGGCTTACATATTAAAAGGAACCAATATAAATAATTAAAAGCAAATTATAAAAGCATATGGATGTATTTAACCATATATTCACTTCTCAGTTTCATTGTCTAGTTTATTTTACTTTCTTCTGCATTTTGTTTGTTTGTCAAGTTGATTACAATGACCCAAAGAACTTTTAAACAACATCAAATATCTTTTTAATGTGTTCCAATAAAGTAGGGTTCTTTTCTTTCTCCAGTTTATTTACATTCAAATAATACATATAATACACGAAATAACACATATAATACTTTATTTACATTCAAATGATACAAATAATACATTGGCATGGTATTTTCAACCTGTTCTTAACAGCAAGCTGTTTAAATGGTTGCTGTACTCTTTCAAAGGTTCAGGTTCAAAAGAACAAATCAGGAGGGACTACAGCACACTAACAGCTTGGAGACAGGGAGTCTGGTACTGGCAGGTGCAAGGCAACTACCCGGGTCACAAGATAGTTTCATGACCTATCAATCATAGTTAAGGGTTAGATTATAAAAGGATGAACAACTGCCCTAGAGGGTGCTCGCTGAAATATCACTCTATATAGAAACATCTCCTGCTGCTCATGTAAGCTCTGCATCTACTTTGGTTTCCTTTCTGTAAGCTTGGCCACCTCGTGGCTTCTGTGAATATTTGTAAATAAAACAGACTTCAGTTCTATGAAGAGTGTCTGACAGGCTACCTCGATCCATTGGTTATTACCCTCTCTATGCAAGGTACTTAAAAACATTGTTAAGAGTATTGTGGGATTTGGCCCACGATACCAAAAAATTAACAATATCTTACCTTCAGAAGGAGATAAGGTTGTAGAAAATGTTTCAGAAGGGACCCTCCATATTATTTTAGAGAGTAAATGGAAAGGAGTGGAATAATGCTTTCAGTCTTGTAAGATTCTGCTAATTTAACCTTGCAATAAAGACAGATCTAATACTCTTTTTTGTGTGTCTTCTTTGATTAACAGACATTTATGGCAACTAATAACCAGAAATCAAAGAAATTAAGTCCTTGTTAATTCAGATGTGAAATGCATAGCCAGCTTTCAGTAAAGTAACTGGTTTTCCACTGCTTTTATGTTGTAATCCTTTTAGATGTTCCGGCTGTTCCATCTTCTTTGCCATCTGTTTCATGCTTTGACTGACAGGGAGGAACCCACCTGTCATCATTCCAGAGTTACAACCAGGCTGAATCCACTTAGGTCTGAATGTAATCAATTTCAGCAGGGAAAAAGATTCACAAATAAATTCAGTGAGAGCTGAACTTAGTGTCCATCATTCGGAATAAAAAATACGAATGCTCTGAGACATGTATTCTGTAAAATGATTCAAACATTCCAAAATTTATACTAGGGAAATCCCTCTTTTAAAAGCCCACCTCCAGGTCACAAACTGCTCAAGTTACCACACAATCTTCTAGACAAAATGGCAAACAAAAATAAGGCTGGAAGTTAAAATGAGGTTCTGCATTTAACTGCATTTGTAGATGAAATGGAAGAGAGGATTGAAAGCATTGAGCTGCTGTGAAGCCCTAAGATGTTATCAGATTGCCCTCAGGAATTTCCTAAAAACTATTGGATTGAAGAAACAAGCAACTAAGAATGAACATGTAAGTGATATGCCTGGTATTTTAGAACTATATAATCCATCTGTTAATAACATTCAGGAGTCCTTCTGAAAATATAGACAAATGTAAGGACTGAAGTTGGTGAGGTAGATGCTCTGATTCTCATAACAGAGAATGAGTTTTTGTAAACAAGGAACAGATAGCAGAATCGTTCATGACCTAAACACAAACAACCATATGGCTATTGATTCAGGAAGGTAGAAGAAATTGCCCAAAGAATTAAACCTGGGGCCACTACTGTATACTGTGTGTAGATGGCAGGGTTAGCATTTATGGCTTCCTAATGCTCTGATGTCCTACTCCCTCTTCATTCTACTTCAGTTAACTTGGAAATATGCAATAGGAACAAGGTTTAATTGCCATGTCTGGCATGAAGCCTGACACCTGCATCAGATTGAGAAAGTATGAAAGAAACTGGAAGTTGCATTAACTGACCATTTAATTCACACCCTACACATCAATATGACATTTGGATCAGGAGCAATGTTCTAGGATTTCACTAAAGCCTGTTTAAAACGGAAAAGGGGGTAAAAGAGGGATGTTTTCTATTGGATTCAATGGTATCATTGCCAGTTCTCAGCAGCACAAAGATGCTCACAGCAGATGCAATTAATTAATGTTCTTTATTCATAAACTATATTAATAAAATAATATACATTTTCAATTTTCAATTTTTATATCAATGGTATGATGAGATAACTAGACAATCCAAATTTTCAGCCCCTTAAAACCAGGAGATCACAGTAGTGCCTTGCTGCTTTATGGAGACAATGCTATAGTTCTTTCAGAAAAACAATAGGTCTTAAAAGAATTCTTGAGAATTTTGGTCCAATACTGCAACAATGGAAATAAACTATTGGAAAACCAAGATTATGGCTTTTGCCAAGAGTGAAAATTAATTTATGGACAAAAATCTGCCAACACTATTCTAAATTTTTTCCAGTCCACGGGAGGATATTAAATTCCACGTCTTTCAAACTAACTCCGTAGCCCAGCCCTTTATGGGAGTCTGGTTGGCACCCCAGCTTCATGTTTAATCTCCCTGAAGAAATACCATCTAAATTCATCAGAGCAGCTCTCCCGATACTTCAATGTGTCTCAAATGCACCTTTACAACTGGAGACTTTTCAACTTTTCATACATATGAAATACTTGACTCAAGAATATGTCTAGCTTCAATAAACATTTGGTTAGAGCTTAACTTCTGTTCTCAAGGCCATTAAATTTTCAGGACACTTTTCAATCATAGCTCAAGGCTGCTGAATCTAATTTTTTTAAATCTAGGGTACTTTGCCCCTTCAGTTTTTAATATGGCACATGATCAGGCAAAATAAACCCTGAAGCAGAAGATAAAGGATTAACCAGATCTAGGAAAGGCTTTTCTGTCACCAGTACACCATAGATATATTGTCAATATTGCTAGGTACCTGACATAACTAGGAATACCCAGACATTAAAAAAAAATCTTGCCCAGTGCCATACTCTCCCCTTGGTAGAGTATGGGAGGTAAATATAAAAAAAGTACTAGTTACTGAAACACTCTCCCCCTGTGACTCTGGGGAGGTGGAAACTACAGAAAATGTTCTTCATTACTCCTTTTATAGAGACATCCAAACTGGATTCATACAATTTCTGATCAGTAGATATCCTGGTCTCCTAGATTTGGCCTTTGTCCAGATGTTGTTCTGAAATAGCAATAGCACTTAGACTTATATACTTCAGAGTGCTTAATCATCTGCTCTAAGCAGTTTACAGGGTCAGCCTAGAGCCCCCAACAATCTGGGCCATCCTTTTACTAACTTTGGAAGGATGGAAGGCTGAATCAATCTTGAGCTGGTGAGACTGGAACTGCCAAACTGCTGGCAGTTGGCAGCCAGCAGAATTAGCCTGCAATACTTCATTTTAACCATTGAGCAACCATGGCTCTTATTATAGTGCATTTAGCTAGGTTTTGTGCAGGAGCATGAAAAACTTGTTGGACACTGATGGGCCAATGTACTTTATGTAACTACTGTATATGTACCTAGCTGATGACCTGGCTTTGCTCACGTAATTTTTTATAGGACTGCCATGTTCCTTCTTTTCACCTTCGTTCTTTCATCTGTTCCTCCT
Source organism: Mimophis mahfalensis (assembly GCA_032468015.1). Lineage (NCBI taxonomy): Eukaryota > Metazoa > Chordata > Lepidosauria > Squamata > Mimophis > Mimophis mahfalensis. The sequence goes on along the minus strand of JANHFR010000292.1, from coordinate 105,487 downwards.
CCCTCCCTCCCTGCTTCCTTGCTCTTTCGCTCTTTCATTATCTCTCCCCTCTGTGTTCCTTCCCCCTCATGTTTGCTTCCTCCCTCCCTTTTGTTGCCCTGTCTTCCTTCCTACTTCCTTCCTTCCTCCCTCCCTTCTCACTTCTCTTCCCTTCCATCTTCCTTCTTTTTTTCCTCCTTCCCTCCTTTCTCCCTCACTTCTGTTCCCCTCCATGTTCCTTCCTTTGTTCCTTCTTCCTTGCTCCCTTCCCTCTGTCCCTCCCTACTTCTTCCCCCTTCTCTTACTTCTTCCTTCTTGCCTGGTTCATTCTTCTCTTCCCTTCCGCCTTCTTTCCTCCTTTCCTACTCCATCCCTCTTTCCTGCCTCACTTCCCTTATCCCCCATGTTCTTTCCGCCATTCCTTCCTTCCTTCCTCTTCTCTCCCTCTCTCTTCCCTCCCTCCCTTAGTTCTTCAAATCTGAAGAGTGTCACATTCTGCAATTGCACCTGACCTACCTTGTAGGGTTGTTGTGAGATCGAAATTCAACCAATTGAACCAAATGCCAGGGTATTCCTTTCCTTTCCTTTCCTTTCCTTTCCTTTCCTTTCCT
>JANHFR010000292.1:89187-100678 GCA_032468015.1 Mimophis mahfalensis | reverse complement strand
ATAGGAAATACCAAGTTAACTGGTTGTTATTTTTTAAAAAACTTGGCATCTTTAAAGTGTGAGGACTTCAACTCCCAGAATTTCTGTTATCTAGAAATTTCAGAAGTATAATCCCATAATTAAAATATTAATTTGGGGGGCATTTTGAGAAGATTTCTGTAGCCTTCTCCAATGCTTTGGGAGCCTCAATTGAACATCCTTGCCTATGTTTATAAATAGTATTGAGTTACTGACACTTCCTTTTTATAATGTAAGCATGGACAAGTTAGCTGCAACACAATAGATCAAGCAAGGGCACTCTAATAATTGTCTCTGTTTTATGTGTTCATATGGTGGGGGGCAGAATGACAGCTTCCACTCAAGGAGAAATCTGAATAAGCCCCACTTTAAAAAAAAATTGCAGCTATATTTTTAGTGGTAAAAGGTACAGATTTAAAAGGATAAGAACTGCACAGCCATCACAGTCAAAATGGAATTGTGTGAAAGAGTTAGGTGGTAACTAATCAGAGGATTTAGTCTTTGTCTGTGCCAGACTAGATTCTCCTTGCAGTTATTATCCACTTAATGCTATATTGCCCTTCAGTGATGAGGTCTCTGGAATTTCTGAAAGATAAATTCCTACAAGCTGAGTATACTGATTGCAGGTCAAATGCTACACCTACAAGGAAAGATGTGACCCAGGTTAAAGTAGAAACTTATGCTTTAACAGAAAAACAGATCCTGGCAGGACATGAGCAGTTGAAGGTGAGAAAGGATGGGGAGCGGGGGCAGGGAGATAATCCAGCTATATCAGAAGCCTTCCAGTCCTCAGCAAGGGAAACCTTGAAGCTGCTGTGTGCTTCTGCAAAACCTTCCACTGAATGTACAACTCCTGTTACCAGCCAAACACTGCTCCTGCTGCCAAATGAAAAATCCATGAGAGGCAAAGGGAGGAAAAGTTAATGTAATATTAAAACTAGAAATATCCATTCTGTCAAATGAAAATGCCCTGCTATTTGATCCCATTTACTGCAGTAAAGCTTTATATCAAAGCATCTTGGGATTTTAAATTACATGCCAGATGCAATTTTGCAGCGTGAACATAAAATGCAAGGGGACGAGAGACTGCTCAGCTCCATGTTTTTGATTGAACTCATAGGGGACCTTTAAAGGGGGTCCCATTCTGGCCAGTTGACACCCTAAATGGAATGTCGGAATGGACACTTTCCACAAGAAGGTATGTTTACAGAATAGGTCTCTGTATTGTTCTTTGTGGGTGTCATTATTATATTGGTGTGGTAGTAATGAACTTGGGACCACCTTTTCTCTGGGAATAGAGTCTGGTGGGATTTGTAGGCTATATAGAAATATTGATGTAGGGTAAGATGTCATGACCTAGAATGCTCTTAATAATTTAGGACAAGCTTAGGGGTGTCAAACTCAAAGCGCGGAGGTCTGATCTGGCCCACGGGGTGCTTAGATCTGGCCTTTCAGGCTGCTCTGGAAACAGTGAAGGACTGGCCCACAGTGCCCTCCCGAGATCATTTTTTTGCTGGCAGAGGGTTGCAGGAAGCCGTTGCAGTTGAAAATGGACCTTGGGAGCCTGTTTTCTCTGGCAGAGCAGTCGGGCCACCACAGGCACCCCTGACACAAATGACATCAAGCTGACCACAACCACCCTGGCCATGCCCACTTTTGCCCCTGAGGTCAAACACAACCCTGATGTGGTCCTCAATAAAATCAAGTTTGACACTTGTGGACTAGCTTATTTGAACAACTGTATCATTTTTTAAAAGCTAATTTAGAAGACCTTCTGAAGAATTCATTCTTTTGATATAAACATCACCATAGCTTTCTTTGAGATAGCTCTGAGGCTTTGGAACCTCTTTCATTGGAATGTAGGCTAGTTCAATGTTGTTGTTATTGTTTTACCAGAAAATAAAGTCAGTTCTTTGGTGGTTGCAGTGATGATCAGAATGTTCAGTGTTCATTTTAGGGTGTTTTAAAATATTGTACTGACATTGTTCGTTATTGTTCTATTGTTCTTTGGTGACATTCATTAAGAGAAAAAGGTCAATAAATTAAATAAATAAAAATGCAAATAAAGATGTTGGTTATACCATTGCATAAAAAGTCTGTTAAACAAAAGTACTCGGTGCAATTTAACTACTATACATTGCATTTGTTTGTTGTTAGACATTCCATTTAAGTGAGTGCAATTTCATGATAAAGAAACTATATCTGCTATATATGCAGTACTTGGTTAAATAGTCTTGGTTAAATAGTCTAATTTGTTGTAATAAGATGTAGGAATGGCCACCACATGGAAAGCCCGTGTATATTATTTTTCTTTTTATGAGTTTGTCGAGTCAGGACTAGTGAGTGGAGCTGTTTCCTGCCAGATGTCCATTCTGATGCATATGTAAAATTTCACAACAGATATTTTCTCTTTGTGCCCTGATAGAGAAATATCTGCCACTGCCTAGGATTTGGGAGCACCTGAGCACTGATTCTTTAAATAGATTTCTTGCATGCATATAAAGGCATACATAATCTGCCTATAGATTCTGGCTATAGAAGATCCCCATAAATTGAGGTATTTTCTCTTTGTGCCATGAGAAACATCTGCCACTGCTTAGGACTGGCAGATATTTGTCTATTAGGATGCAAAGATAATATATCTGCTGCAAACTCCACATAGACATCAGGAAGGGCAGCCAGCCAGTAAATACTCAGCTCCACTCAGTCGCCCCAACTCCACTCTGAAACAAAAGGAAAGCCTGTAATAATACTAGTAATTTTTCAGTAGGTCCTACAAAATTAGCAAGATGGTCCTGTAAATGGATCACTGTGATGCCAGCTCCAGCTCCTTTTTGGGTGTGTTGATATTCTATGCAAACCCAGTTGCTGTTGTTGGTGGGGCTGCATCACTACAGGCTATCTGCTTTCTTGCCCATTATAGGATGACTTTTTTATCTGCAATATTTTTGCATTTATGCTACAACAAACCAAGCTACAAAAATAAAACCAAACCAAGGAGAAATTTCCTGACAGTGAGAATAATTACTAGGTGGAATAGTTTGACTTCAGAAGTTGTGGGTGCGACATCAGTGGAATTTTTAAAGAGGAGATTGGATAATCATTTGTCTGAAATAGGATTAGGGTTTCCTGCTTGAACAGAAGGTTGGACTAGAAGACCTCCATGGCCTCTTCCAACTCTCGTTATTTGGTTATTCTATCTCTGTGCTGTGAGTCGACCATATATCAAAATCCACAATTATCTTCATAATAAGGGAGTCTGGGAAGCTAGCACAACTTCTGTTGCTTTCAGCTGCATGTGTGTTTTTCTATGCGGGAAACAGTTAATTAATTTAAGAGACCAACTGTTGCATGTATTTATATTTTAAACTAGACCTGCTTTAAGAAAGTTTATTTCAACATCTCTCTCACCAAATGTCAAAAATGAAAGGAAGGGTAAAATGTAATTTGCCAGCCTTACATGTATGAACAGTATTCTTCTAGTGCCTCAACACTGCTGCTTCCTCCTGTGCACGCCTGGCTGCAGACTTTAATTAACTTCCCTGGCTGAATCAGAGCTGTTGTTAATGAAGCAGCTAATTCTGAGAGCAGGGGGCATGTGCTACCATTTAGTGCATTTGTGTGATTCCAGTACTCAAAAGTCACTAGATTTCCCCATGAGTTTGTCCTCTTTGATTATGATGATGATGATGATTTGAAGTATAATTACTCCTATTCTTACCCATGTTGGTCATACTGAGATCAAGTCTATTACTTGTCCCTTACTCTCCATTTCCCTCTAATATATTTATGCTGGGTACAAAGGCTATTTCCACGAGGCAGATTGAAGGTGAAAAGTGTCAGGGATTGGTGGGGTGGGCACCTGAGCATTGATTCTTTAAATAGATTTCCTGCACACATATAAAGACATACATAATTTGCCTACAGATTCTGGCTATAGAAGATCCCAATAAATTGATAGCAGTTTACTATTTATATCTTTAAAAACACATGCCTGATAGAGGAACATGTTCTCAGATCAATCGTATTATTCTGAGCTTCATTCCTTAGTGCTGCCAATCTCTGTGATACAATGGATGATTATCAGAGGAAGAATTTTCCTAATACCCAACAGTCAATATGTACAGAGTAAAACCATCTTGTAGAACTGTTGCCTTTTTTTTTATTGCTTTGTATCTTATCCTGCCATGTTTCACGCTGCTGATTTTCATTAATTGGTTTTACTTTTGTATCCTAGTTTGTTACGGCATAAATGCAAAAATATTGCAAATAAAAAATGTCATCCTATATGGGCAAGAAGGCAGACAGCATGTTGTCATGCAGGCTCTCCCCTTTTGGTCTGCATGGAATATCAATGTACATAAAAAGGAGGTCATAGTGATCCATTTAGAAAAGAACAGAATAGAATTCTTTATTGGCCAAGTGTAATAGGACACACAAGGAATTTGTCCTTGGTGCATAAGTTCTCAGTGTACATAAATAAAAAATAAAATACATTCATCAAGAATCATAAGATACAACAGTGATAGTCATAGGCAATCAAATCATACTAGGAAACAATAAAACAATATAAACTGTAAAGAGCAACATGGTTATAGTCATAAATGGGAAAAGATAGGTACTAAGAAGGATGAGAAGCGTAATAGTAATACAGTCTTAGTAAATAATTTGACAGTGTTGTGGGAATTAATTGTTTAGAAGAGTGATGGCATTCAGGAAAAAACTGTCCTTGTGTCTAGTTGTTCTGGTGTGGAGTGCCCTATAACCTCATTTTGAGGATAGAAGGTGAAACAATTTATGTCCAGGGTGTGATGGGTCTGTAGATATTTTCACAGTCCTCTTTTTAACTCATGCAGTATACAGGTCCTCAATGGAAGGCAGGTTGGTAGCAATTGTTTTTTTCTGCAGTTCTAATTATCTGTTTAAGTCTGTGTCTGTCTTGTTTGGTTGCAGAGCCAAACCAGACAGTTATAGAGGTGCAGATGACAGACTCAACAATTCATCGGTAGAACTGAATCAGCAGCAATTTGGGCAGTTTGAGCTTTCTGAGTTGGCACAGAAAGAACATTCTTTGTTGTGCTTTTTTGATGATGTTTTTCATGTTAGGTGTCCAATTTAAGTTTTAAGCTATGATAAAATCTAGAAACTTGAAGTGTCTCTACTATTGATACTGTGTTGTCTAGTACTGTAAGAGGTGGTAGTATAGGAGGGTTTCTCCTAAAATCTACCACCATTTATACAGTTTTGAGTGTATTTAGTTCAAGATTATTGACAGCATGTGATCCATTGGGCTCCAAGATCACTGCAGATGGGGACTGCAGCCATGAAATTAAAAGACGCTTGCTCCTGGCGGGGAAAGGTATGACAAATCTAGACAGCATACTCAAAAGCAGAGACATCACCCTGCCAACAAAAGTGTGTATACTTAAGGTGATGTTTTTCCCAGTTGCAATGTATGGCTGTGAAAGTTGGACCATGGCTTTTTCAACTGGCCAACCTGGACTGAGGGGGTGCGGCCTGTGTGGGGCTCTGCTGAGGAATTGTGGGAATTTTAATTGTGATTTTAATTTGTTGGTGTTTGGTCCTAATTTNNNNTTCTTCCAAATTTAGAACTGCTCTTGAAGCTGGCTCAATAAGCCCTCAAAGGTGCGCAAAGTTGCTTTGAATAGTAAGTTTCCCAGTTTATGGCATATTAGGTTGAGGAGAGCGTGGGAAAAGTCAGGTGAAGGGAGGAGGGAAAGTATACATGCATGCTGGGTTGCACCACCCTTGCTTAGCAATATGAGAGCACCGACTCTCTGGTTTAGTAAGAAGATAAATTGCTGGGAGGCTGAAGACAGCGGGCAGGCAAAGTGGGAAAAAAGACTCCTAAGTTTGTCAGATAGCAATCATGTGTAATGCAGTAGAATTTAAGTCAATACTCTCAACAACAGCCAGGGATTGAGAGTACATTTTAGTAGCAGCCAATAGACTAGTCCATTACAATTTTCAATGTGCATGCATACATGAAGTAGTTTACTTGACTGGGAAGAGTATTGATGTTTTTGAACTTTGATGTTGGAGAAGGCTCCTGACAATACCACGAACAGCTAAGAAAACAAGCAAATGGATCATCAAATGAATCAGTTCTCACTCAAAGCATAGATGATCAGTCTCAAATTATCTTACTTCAGATATATTATGCAAAGACATAACAGTCTAGAGATGGTTTAATGATGGGACAGGAGAAAGAAGAAAAAAGAAGAGGACAACCAACAGCAAGATGGATGGACTCAATTACAGCAGCAATGAGTGCACCATTGAAGACATGAAAAACCAGGTTAGGAGCAGATCATCATGGGTAATATCTACCTATGTGGCTGCTATGGGTCGAAAACAACTTGATCAATCAATCAATCAATCAATCAATCAATCAATCAACCAAGGAGAATTAAAAAAAATTCTGCTGAGGCTACCTCTCTGAAGATACAGAAGAGTTGTTCAATGATCACCTCCCCCAAAGTCCTAGAACCCAAAATCACTAGCACTTAACTATAGCACTTAGACTTATATACTGCTTCATAGTGCTTTACAACACTTTCTAAGTAATTTACAGAGTCAGCATTTTGTCTCCCAAAATCTAGATCCTCATTTTACTAACCTCTGGAGGATGGAAGGCTGAGTAAACCTTAAAGTGGTCAGGATCAAACTGCTGGCAGTTTGCAGAGATAGCCTGCAATACTGCATTCTAACCACTACATGACCACAAGGCCTGAAAGCCTCAATCTGTGGTAGGATCTGGATACATTTATCAGGGAATAAATGTTTTGCTTGTCAACCAGTTTTCCAGCAAAAGGATGGAATCTACACCTTTGCACTTCCCTGGAACTTCAGTTGGTAAAGCAGTTACTGTTCTTAAAGATACTCATAGTTGAACATTGTGTGAATGCTCAGCTTAAATTCATTTTATGTTGTTTCTGAACATAGAAGTTTGTCCATTGTTTTTCTTTACTTCATTCTGAGAAGAGGCCAAAGTGGTTAACATATTATACAAAGCCTGGACTCTAAGGAAAGGAAGTGAAAGCATAAGCATTCATAATTAAAACAATTTTATTTTCTTTAATTGGAACAGAATACAATCTGCTGTGGTTCAACACAGTTTAGAGGCTACTATGCTGTCCTTTTCTTCTCCCATCCCTGCCTTAAAAGAGATACAGGGGGAATATTTCAAAAATGTATTAACTGAAAACCTTGAAAGTATCCAGCTGAAACTTGGCAGCATTAATGTTCTCTAAAGCATTTACTATTCCTATTTTTTTCCCCCCTCATCCCATCTGCTCAAAATGAAGCAGCTGCAGGCATTTTGATGGTTCCCTATCATAGCTGCTGGTTGCTTTTTTTTATTGAATCTGAAGCAGGTTGAATCAAATATTTTACTCCCAAATCGCAGAGCTCAACATCTAAGTGAATCACACCATCTCCAGATTTCAATTCTCCCATTTTAATTGGGATCAAGACTTATTCACATATTTCAGTAATATTTTCCTTTTTTTCCCTTTTCTTTTTGGAACCAGAAGGTATGGTGAAGTGTGAGATTCCTATAGTTGGGGAAACCAGACCATCCATAAGCTCAGTGTTTCAAAACATTAAATAAGATCACACTAGCTTCACGGCAGTTTCAAATATACAACAAATAAATTGGTTTAGTATTTGAGGTATTTATTTATTTATTTATTTATTTGTTTATTAATGTTCATATTTATATGCTGCTCAACTCCCGAGAGACTCTTTTGATGACTTTGTGGGATCCTAGAGCCTGAAAACCTCCAGTGATGGAGCCCGAACAATTTCTGGATGTAAGCTGTTTCACTCATTGTTCTCACCGTCAGGAAATTTCTCCCTTAATTCTAGATTGGATCTTTCTTTAATGATCTTCCATCCATTACTTCCTGTCCTGCCCTCTGATACTTTGGAGAATAGGTCAACCCTTCTACTTTATGACAGTCCCTCAAATACTGGAAGACTGCTATCAGTTATAACTATTCCCACCAGCTTGGTTTCATCTGCAAATTTAATGAGTTCCCTTCTATTCCCTTGTTGAGATCATCTATGAAAATGAAGATTATTGTGCCTAAGACAGAATCTGGAGGTACCGCACTGCATGCTTTCCTTCATTTAGATGTAGTTCAGTTGAGGACTACAAGGTATTGATGTAAGGCCAATTGGTTTGTGGTTTCCTGGATCCACTTTTTTCTGCTTTTTGAAGTTTGGAACCACATCAGTTATTTTACAATCTTTGAAAGATTTTGTTCAGTGGTTCTGAGATCACATCTGCCCATTCCTGCTGATCCCTGTGATGCAATCCATCTGGTTTTGATGATATAAAGTCATCTGCAGGGATTTTTTTGACCATTTTCTTACCTATTTTGACGTGTGTACCTGTTCTGTCTCCCACTGTGCTGCTATTGATAGGTTGGGCTATTTTTTCCTTTTGCCTAAAGTCAGATGCAAAGAAAGAATTTAGCAGATCTGCTTTTTCCCTGCCACCACCTCCTTGCCATCTTCTCTGATTATAGAATTTATTGCTTGCTTGACTTCTTTCTTACGTATTGAGAGAAACTTTCATTATTATTATTATTATTGGCATTTGTTGCAAGTCTTGGTTTGTTCATGTGAAGATGCTCCTAGTTTTCACTAACTTTGTCAACTTTCTCAGTTAGCATTGTGTACAAAATGATCCCCCCCTTTGGGAACCCCACTTACCAAGTGCTATTTTTAGGAAGAAACCCCCCCCCCACCATCTTCAGGAGTATTATCTAAAGTCTTAGCAAACATTCACTCCTGATTACCTTTGATCTTCATTTAAAAAGAAGAATATCAAAAGTTTTCAGTTCTACTATTTGTCTTCTGTTAAACCCCCAATATAAAAAACCTATTTAAGAAATTATTTTCCAGCTAGTTCTACGCCTAAATGAATATTCTTTCCTTACTATTTTGGCTCATGCTGCTCTAATAGAAAAACAAAGACTGCTGATACCAAATTTAACAAAAAAGGCACTTTGTTTTACAATATTTAAAATTTCAGCTCTGTTGATACTTTTTGTCACCTATCAGTCCTATTCATTCATCTACTCGAGAAAAATAATGCTGTATAGACTAAATAGATTGGCTGGTGTTGCCATCTTGTGCTTAACTACCTCTCCATCTTACTGCTTCTATCTGTTCAAAATTAGTTTGTGATTGTCATTTCATATGCAAATAGATAAGAAAGCACTTGACAGTGCCTAGATACACTGACATTTCAATGAGGACTGAAAATGTTACTAGGTAACAATTGACTTTTTGCTGCCTTCTTCCAGGTCTAGGAATACAAAGAACACATCAACAACTTTGAACCACAAAGAATAGTGAAAGAACTAGAGTGGGGCTGTTTTTCCAGTTGCAGCATTCTCATTTAGCCACATCTTTTAAATGCAGGCTGAAATTGTAAACTCACAGAAACCGCAGTGTATGCACATGTCTACTTTTTTCTACAAAGCAAGGCTTCCCCCCTGTGCTTTCCTCTAGTTTGTTGGTTTTCTGAAATGTTTTCCTCTGAGTAGTAACTTGCCTGACAAGCAGAAAGGACAAGACATGTTTGGAAAAGGATAAAAGCTGCAGAACAACCCAATGGAGTTCAGCTTCTCATGACGGCATGCCATCAAAGATGCCTCTACAAACCTGAGTAGAGTCATCCTGTGAAAGTTTCAAATCAAACAAGACCTTTGTCTATCCAAAGTTCTGAACAAAAGCCATTTGAGCCCAACAGTGGAGACCACATGTTACAAATGTGTTAGCAACCTGAACTTTGGCAGAAAACATAAAATGTAGGAAATGATGGCAGGCAATCATAGGAATATTCTTGCCAATCATACAATTTTTTTTAATCAGATGTTTATCTCCCACATAATTGAATATTCTCGTTACTGTGACGATACTGAAAAGCAACAAATAACGTAACAATTACTGTGTACATGTGAAATATGTTCTGTTACATATAGAGTTTGTACTGTTTTCTCTTAAATATATTAATATCTATTTATGCATTTTCTCTCTTATATATGTATATGTGATTTAAAAAATGGCAGTCTATTTTGGCAGGTTGTGCCAATTCTCTCTTATTGAAATTGATCATGATTTGTTTTCTGTACCTAGAATAGCAATACTCTGTTGGGCTTAACTGTCTGCCCATAGAATATGCTGCAGTAGATAGACTTTTAGTGTTTCCTAAGAGGATTTGCTTCATGTGTTTATGAGCAACATTAAAAAAATATATCTGAACAAATGTTAAGATTAGTGATAGGCATCAAACTGTTCCTGGTGATATTAAGTTGTTACCAGATTTTGTTCCCAAAAAAGTAAAAATCAATTTCAGTTTTTTCCTCTGAACAGTTTAATATAAATCTTTCTTTTGGGCAATGCAAATCTTCAAAGCATCTTCATGAAACACTGTGGCACTAAACCAGGACAGCATCTGTAAATCTTCACTCTGTTCAACAAAAATCGTTTTTGTGCATGTACAGAAGTCATTTCCATCAAAGGAAGATTGTTGATAAACTCAGATTGGCCTTGCTTTGATGCTGGGTAGACATGGAGTGCTTTGTAAAAACACAGTGTGTTGTCTTAAAACATCAAAAATGCTTATTGGAAGTGCTTACAAATGCTTACAAATGTCTTACACCTCAGAGCAGCAAAACAGACTTGATCTGGTTTAGTGTGGAAGTGGTTTCTCTGCGTGTTACTTTTGCCAAGCAGAACTAAGCATCATGTACGCCTTGCTCATTCAGTGGGGTACCCAAACACTTTGCAAGTCATTTCACACTGGGCTGTTGTTTGGAACTTCATTAGCGTGAAACAACTCTTCAAAGTTCTGATTTAGTTCCTAATAACTATATCAATAACACTCAGTATAGGTTAAGAATTTTTCTTAGAATTGTTAGCATGCTTCTAAACTGGAAGCCTTGTAATGTTGGCTTCATAAATAATACTTGAAAGGTTTTAATAGTTCAAACTGCACCTGGATATATTTGATAGTTTGGGAGGGTTTCCCTCCTCCCCATTTCATTTCCTTTCAATTCTCATACATGAAAGGGAGGTGAATGCTGATCTTAAAACAGTTGACAAGGGAAAGTTAATTCTTTCCGACAGTTAATTCAACCCGGTCCCAATTTTAACAGGATCTAACATACTTTTCTTTTTAATTACAATGTCAGCTGAACATTATAGCATATAACCCAATATGAGTTTAGAAAAGTCACTATCATTACTAAGTGCATTTTTGAAGGTAGCAGATAATGGATCAGGACTTTATGTGGTAAAGACAGCATACAAGTGAGTTTCATGTGTTACTGTACTTTGGAGTACCCTTTGGGCAAAATCACAATATAGAAATGTACAAATAAAATACAGTGGTCCCTCTACTTACGAGCTACTTGACAGATGAATTTTTCGAGTT
>JANHFR010000285.1:167303-180622 GCA_032468015.1 Mimophis mahfalensis | reverse complement strand
TTTCCTTCTCCAGTGGATCACATTTTGTCAGAACGCTCTGCTATGACCTGTCCGTCTTGGGTGGCCCTGCACAGCATAGCTCATAACTTCATTGTGCTACACAAGCCCCTTTGCCGCGGCAAGGCAGCGATCCATAAAGGGGATGTTAGGCATTACAACCAATCAAAGCTGGACTGCTATTAGAATGGAACAAACTAATGGAGAATCAGCCTCTATTTGTCCACTTAGGAGGTGATGAGGGGCCTGCATTGGTGATGGACCAAGCAGAAAATGGAGATCTGTCCTTTGTCAAATTGTACAGTATAAATTATTTTTGTGGAGATATGGCCATGCTTTACACTTTTTTAAAAGAATAAATAAAATCCAAAAAGTCAGTTGCATGTTACTTAATTTTCAATTTAACCCTTAAAGCTGCAACCCACATGTATTTTATTTAATGAAAAAAGCATGAGTAGATTTTTTTGGAGGGGGGAATAAAACAAGGTGGTTGTACCAACTAAGGAAATGACAAGTGGGGACATGCATTACAATACATCTTTGCTGAAGGATTTGTACAGCTCTAAGGGTATTTTGCTTTCTTTTGTGAGAGTCCTTTATTTCTGGGCAAGATATTCTTTCAGATCATAAAACTGCTTTCATATCATTCCTCTGAATAAACACTTTTCTAAGGGTTGAATTCTTGCCATATAAAAGCAACTAATATAGGTCAGAGTAGAAAGTTATAAGTGTCTGGTAAGTGGGATGGAGAGTTAGTTTTTAAAACAATGATAATAAATGAATTGAAAATATGTAAATCAGCTTTGCTCAAATCAATGCCTTAGCTGGAAATTATGCTACTTGGGAAGATTTTTGTAAATTACAGTCAGGGGTATAACCAGGGGTATAAAACATGAAAGGAAAAGAAAATCTGTATGTTCAAGAGGTATTTTTAAATACATATGCTGAGGATTGTTTTAACTTTTATGTTGCATTCTGTTTGTTACTGCCTTTTAAAATGGGCACAATGTATTTTGATGTTGTACACTGTCTGGAGATGCATGACATGACAAGCATAATAGCAAATGATTGAATGAATGCATGAATTAATATTGTTGACTGTCTCAGCAGATGGCAGCAGCTAGCCAACCTGGATTGAGCTCAGAAAACTGAAGCCAAGGTTAATAGTTGGTTAGAAGTCCCCCAGGATATCACAGATCTAAAGGCTAATCAGAGAACTAAAAAAGAAAAAATCTCAGAAGACAGCAGTGGCAAAGCAATTACATATTGCTGCCAAGAAAAAAAAAATGCCTCCATGTACTCACCAGGAATTGACTTGGGGTGGGAGAATGTTACCTTACTTATTTTAATTAGTGAATTTGTTTAAAATAGAATGGTGTCAAAAATTAATAGATAAGAAAAAATGGAGAAAAGCAACTTATTGAAAATTTATTGAAAAATAAATTTTCAGTAAAGAATTTACGATTATAATATTTAAAAAGTTAAGTAGCTGATTAGTTGAGAACACATTGAAATAAACATCTGAATTCTACAGTCATTTGAAAACAATGATTTATTTTCATTTACTGGAACGTGCATTGCCAAGCAACCTGCAAAAACAGTACAATGTTGAGCTTTGCAACTCTGCTAACTAACAGAAATGACAAAATGATGAGATATGAATCAGCATTGGTCCACTTTATTTGCATAATGGAATTACAACTCCTGTGATAAAACTTCATTTTTCAATAAAACTTCATTTTTACTATGGTATCATATGATATCACATATCCTTCTGTCATCACAATGTGTTCAAATCAAGAAAGCCCTAATAACAGGCCAGAAGCTTCCAAGAAAACACAACTGCCATCATGTTTTTATGTGCTTTAGAAAAAAATACTGCATTTGCACATTGAGATGAGGATTTTTGCAAGAGTATTTCCTACAAATAAATACTATACATTTGTAGAATTCCAAACTGTTAGACAATATTGCACAGATTAGTTTGATTGAAGTTTAAATTATTTGCCCTTGCACTGATGTAATTTTAGCAAACAAATTTAATGCATTTTGTAACTAAACAGAGGCACCTGTAGGTTTCTATGGCCACCATAGATGCAGAATCTTTTTTTTAAAAAAAAATTGTTTTGTTTTTTTACTAATATTTGGGGCCACACTATGGATGGGAAAATATACTGCTAAGGCTCAGTGAACATGATAACTTGGAGGATAACATAATAAAATCTTCAGACTGCTTCTAGATATGAAGAGTCCAAGCAGCCAAGCAATAGTTTCATTTCTTCACAGCATTGTGAGAATATGACATTTGAAAAGCATGAGGAAGGATTTAGCTGTGCAGCATGAGCCCTAATGGAAAACATGAAGCAAATGAACCTGAAAAAAACCCCAAGAAACTAAATGGTTTGTTCTGAGGCTATGTCCTCCAATCAGGTTGGCCATGTGTAAGCAATACGGCATTCTATCTTTATTAAATCTTAGGGCCAGGAGCAGAATAAGAGAGGCAATGAAGGTCAATGACATAGCTGAACAATTTAATTTGTCCTCTAAAGATAAACCTTGCCTTGCCTAAATTCTGTGCTATTTTTCATTATAAAGGCTGGCACCACTTCCACACACAGAGAGAAATGAGCCTATAGAGCAGGTGGAGGACTACAGATTTTGGACCCGGGGACATTTCAGTAACAGAAGCAGAAACTTCCTACCTTGATGACCATCATCAAGCTTAATGAGTGAATTCATAGTCACTAAGAGATGTGCACTATGAATATCTACTGTTAATTAGACAGTGGATTGCTAAAAATATGGTGGTTTCATGCTCTAGTCCATATCTGAATACACAGCCTACAATCTGCAGGACCAATGCTTAGATTATGATTTATTATGTATGCTTATGCATATGACTTCTTTTTCCCCTAAACAAGTGGCCTGACTTTTTGACATAATAGCAGTTGTCATTCATATTTTTCTTTATCCAGCTGCAAAATCTTTTCTATTGATTATTGCATTATTTTCAAAAGTGTCAATACTGTTTATCCTGCTTCTTTAAAGTTAATTATTTTCTTGATCTTCTCAACAAAACAGCCAAACAAAGGAATCACCTAAGTTTGGTGAATGGGGAGATACTGCCACAGAGCTAGGACAGTAGAGTAGCAATACCTTTAGTTTGTCCTTCTAGTCAACCTGAAAAGCAGTACTCCTGTTACTGTGTGTGAATGCACAAATTATGAACTTACTAATACCAACCATATCAAACATTAATTAAACACAATTATTTGCCTTCTGATTTTGCCCTTGGTGGTTGGAGCTTTACTTGAACAGAGTTCTACCAAGGATATTCTGGCTCATAGAGATTCATTTTTCTTCACGTCCTTACGCTCTCAATTACTAATTCGACCTCAATTACTAATTCACCAACAGAATACATAATCCAACAACAAAAACTGTGGGGACAGATTTATGCTTTGGGTTCAATGAATATTAGTCGTTCACTGAATAGTAGTTGATATAATTATATACAAAAAGAGCCAGTTTGATGGAGTGATGAAGGCATCAGATTAGAAACCAGGAGACATTGAGTTCTAGTACCATCTCTAGTCTTGACCTTGATCTTTCTCTCTGTTCTAAGACACAGACTATGGCAAACCACTTCCAAAAAAGTGCCAGAAGCTTATGTTGAAGTCACCAGGAATCAGCACTGACCTAAAGGCATAAGCCAGCCAACCAACCCATATCTCTCGTTCCACTTTACAACTGTAGACTGCAATAATATAGTTTAAATACGTGATAATTATCCTTGTGTTATAAGCTTGCGATGACAGAAACATGTCACTTCTTCAGTAAAACTATGAGTTGAACTGCTGCTGAAACAGCAATTCTAGTCAAATTCTGGCTGGCTTAGTAAATGTCTTATGTACTGGTTACACCCCATCAAACTTCACAGACATCCGGCTGTAAAGGGAACCTGGGAGCTGAGAGAGAAGAACAGAAGAAAAGAAGATAGGATGAGCACGAGTGCATAAGCAGCAGGGTTCTCTCCTGGCATCTACTTATGCAGAAAAATAAAAGGGAGCAAATTAGGGCTCAATTATAGAACTAGCTGCTGAAACTGTTTCAGTTTCTTAGGCACAGAGCAGCAGCCCTTGGCATGGCCTGCTCTTATGTTAAAAAACAACAACAACAACTTGATCCAGCCATGGTTGATAAGGCAGGTTTGATTTGCCAAAATTATATGTGCTAATTATTCATTAGGCAAAGGAGAATCTAAGCCCACCCTTCAAATGTCCCCTTCAAATGTCCAACATTTACACTTTTGTCAAAGTTAGGCACACACCACATTGCCTGTATCTCATTCTCATCTAATGTGCTAAGGCAAGCCAAAGACAGTTTTAATTCTTCTGTGGAAGTCTGAATCTGAGCCCACTGTAACAGTAGCAAGTTTTAGGGTAATAAGAGTCCTTCCCAATTCAAGGATGGATGGAAAGCATGACAAAGGTAGCTATTGTGCCATGAAGCTGAAACTTTAATTTATTTACCAAAATCAGAGTTGGGCTATGTTTGCAATGATATTGATTTTCCTGGGTATTGATTGTGCCATCAAGTCAGTGCAGAATCTTAGTGACCACTTAGACAGATATTTTTTGGTGAATCTGATCCTTCAGATTTTCCAATGGTGCACCCTTTACCACCATAACTGAGTCCATTTATCTTGCTGCTGGTCATCCTCTATCTCTTGTTCCTCCCACCTTTCCTATCACCGGTACCTTCTGCAGAGAGTTGGGCTGTCACATAATGTGTTTTCAGTAGGGTAATGTGAGCCTGGTCATTTGAACTTTGAGTAAGAATTCTGGGTTGATTTGTTCATGAAGTTTAGAGAATAGACATATACAAAACATAAAATCATTGCTTATGATATGTGTATGGAGTTTTCTCAATCATCCAGGTCATGTCCAAACAGTGCTTTTCAAAAGGAAACTGGACTTTTCCCCTTGAAAACACTTTGCTTCTCATCCAAGAAGTTTCTTCAGTTCTAACTGAATGGTGGGGAACAAAAGGATTTATATTCTTACATTCCTTTTATTATAGAATCCTTCTATTCCCCAGTATTCAGTCAGAATTGAAGTAGCTTCTTGGATGAGAAGCAAAATATTTTAAAGGAAAAAAAAATTCAGAAAGTCCAATTGTCTTTTGAAAAATGAATTGTTTGCTATATTCTCCATTGTTAAACTTAACAGAAATGCCTTTCTCAGTTCTAAGATACAGTTTTGCTTTAAATTGTCCTTTGTTGTTATTGACTAGATAAGTAAGCCATATAATGGCTGATGATGCCCAAAGAAATTGATTGTATTCATGAGATTCTGAGACAGTAGAACAATATCTTTCCATCTTTCATGCTGCAGGAAAATCTTAGGTGACTCTGTCATTGTTTTTACTTGAGAAACAAATCTGTCATTATTGTTAAATATACTCATTGGAACAAATCCCTTAAGGCTGGCAACCAAATGTCAGATAACCACCTATTGGCTTAATCAGGGCACATGAGCTCACTCTTTAAGTTCTCTTCATCTTTTTGAGATTCTTGTTAACAATTGTCAAAATATTTTTCTGCTGATGTGATACTATGCAATACAATAACATATTCTTTTTATAGATATGAGTGCTTTATATTCAGTTACATATATTTCTCCTCCCTCTAGAGAGCAGGAACTCTGAGCAACACGGTCTATGCATATTTTCTTTCTCAATTAGATTCTCAGAGAGTTGGGCCACAGCAGAGTTGATGATCACTATCCTGTAATACACAGAATGTCTCCTGGCTCCAAAATGAATAAAAGTAACCACAGATACGGTTCCTCCCCCACTCCCACCTCCCTAGTTTGTCTTGAGGGGGAAAAAAGTATTTCTTAGAAGATAAATTGCATATACTCCTCCAAACACTTTCTCCACTCTCAGAAGAATAGTATATTCGCTGTCCTAGAAGCAGGTCTGCTCCACGGCTTTCTCAGATATTTCATTCATTCATCAAGGCCACATCCCCCTTATTTCCATTAAAAAGTGTCCTTGGAATCAAAATTTCCCCATTGGCTTTGTACATTGAAGTTGACATAAAAGTTTCATAGCAACATCCCAGATATTCTGCTGTCAGTTTAATAACCCAACCAGAGCACTGTTCCCTTGCCTGCTTGGAGGCATAGGAGGACGGCTGTCATACATTGACTCTAATGTATTTTTCAAAAGGTCAGGTTGTTTGTGGTGCTACTTATGGCTGTTATCCTTTTGCTCATTATTTTTTATTTATGTTTCCTGTTCACTGAATTGTTCAAAACTGTTTGTAGAAAAAGAATCCAGGTGAACAGCTAAAGAAAGTGCCTAGGTAACTATGGTTTGTCTATTGTAAAAGTTCCAAACTATCAAGAAAGCAACTTTTATTAGAACTAATTTAAATGGTAGAGGATAGTAAACAACCTCTCATATTCTGCCTGGAGAGGAAAACAAGAGAAAGTAAAGAGAAAGCCAGAAATCAGGGTTCCTAAATCTAGCATTCTCCAGCTACTGGATCAGAACATCTGGAAAATTTAATGTTGCTGCCAACTGCTATAAATGGTGTAGCTTGCAACATTCTAAAAATGAAATGCTGTGGAAATTGTGCAGGCTTAATTAGATTACATTCTGCCTTGTAATGAACAGCTTCCAAATAAGATTTCTATAAATGCTCAGTTGTCATTATGGAATCATAAATTTGATCAGTGCATTTGAGGTCATCTAGTTCAAAGCCCTATTCAGTTCAGGTTAAAATACAGTATCTCTGACAGATGATCCTTCCTGTAGCTGGTTACCTGGCTTTGCCCAAGTTTCTTCATTGTGACGCCACTCCAGTAGGCTCTTCTGCCGCTCCCTCCATCCCTGCCCCTGACAGGTCCTCTGTGGTGGCATGTGCCACATCCGCTGACCCCCAGGACTTTCCTCATGCTTGCCTTAAGCTCTTTCCTTAAGGACACCACAAGGGCTGCCAGAGAGCCAGAAGGGAAAGGAAGAAGAAACAAAATGAAAGGAGGAAGAGAAGGGAAAGGGAAAGCAAAGGAAAGGTGGAAGGCAAGACAATGGAAAAGGAAAGGAGGAAGGGAAAGGAAGGGAAGGAAATGAAATGAAAGGAATACCCAGGCAGCACTGGGTAATCAGCTAGTATATAATATAGTTCATGTATGTAAATAACAAACTTCCTTTATTTTTAAAAAAATATTTATTATCATTTTGTGGGGCTGCATTAGTAGCTGTCCAGGGCCACATGTGGCCCCATGGGCAGGGTTGGACATGCCCGACTTAGACTGAACCTGCTTCTTTGTAATTTTTCCCATGAGCTGTGGTTCTGTTCTTTAGAACAATAGAAAGTGTATGATAATATTTCAGGTTTTTAAAGATTGCTATCTTCAGATATCTGAAGAGAACAATTTTATTTATTACTGCCATCTTTTGTATAAAATTGCTGAGAAATATGTTTTTAAAAATATGCTTAGTAACTTCTTTTTGAAGCAATCACGGTTGGAATCTCTCCATGTTAAACCAAATAATTAATTTCAGACCAAGATATTGCAATCTATAGAGATCTAGGCATGGGTAATTTATGAACCAACAATTCAGAAACCAGAAGTTTGTATTAATTCCCAGTGAAATTAGTTGGGCATCAAAATAATTATGCCTGGCAGTTTTGAGTCATTAAGAGTTTATGTGACCATGAAACTTTGTGATGTTTATATGGCAAGTAAGACATGAACTAGAATTATATTTGTTCATAGTTTTTTTTAGAATTGTTAGAATAATTACTACAATATATTTTTCAGAGAATACCAATCCATCTACAGTATATCACTTTCTAAGATTGAAACACATACAGAGTAATAAAGCTTCTAATAGATAAAATTAGTCCTATTTTTAACCAAAATAACTTCTATGAAGTTTAAGTATCTCATTCTTTACAGGCGAAGTGTGACGAAACAACAGTAATCCCATATTCAGGATTATATTGTGGTGGTAAGAGAAGAAAAGTACTGCTATTTGTCTACCATTATTGCATCTGTCAATTTACTCAGATTTGCTTTGAGGTCCAATGAAAGTGCCTGAAGCAGAGTCCTTAGAGTTATCTGTAGTAAATTTGTGGCTCTAAATTTTGAGAAAATAAACAGGATTATCCAAACTGTTCAGGTCCCTCCTGGTTTGATCAAGGCTTCTTGACTGATGATGTTTTTGGATCTGTGCAGTGATATCTGCTTCTTTGATATAAATATTGTCCCATAACCTTGAAAGAGATGCACCCCATCCTTAAGAGGCCATCATTGGACTCAACAATTCTGGACAATTTCCAGTCAGTCTCAAAACTTCCTTTTTTTAGGATACATTGTTGAAAAGGTGTTTGGGCTTCAATTCCAGGGGAGTCAGGAGGAGATGGATTATCTAAACCAGTTTCAGTAGGTTTCAGATCAGTTTATAATATGGACAATGCTGTGGTTCTTCTCCTTTGTTGTGACCAATTTCAGTTGGCATTGAAAGGGAATAGAGATTGAGCTGCTTCTCACTTTTGGGGTGTTTTATGACTCAATGCTCTCATCCATTCCACTTAATATTTACACAGAACTCTTGAATGAATATATTCATTGATTCTGGGTCAGCTATCATCATTATGCCAATATCCAATTATACATCTTTGCTCTGGACTGACCAAAATAAGTCCTATTGCGGTGTCTGGAAGTATGCGGTTCTGGATGAAAAAGAGAAGACTCACTCCTGACAAGACAGATATTTAGTCCCTCTGGTTCTGTGGTCATTGCATCTTTGTACTTGGATGGGCTTTTAGCTCTCCATCCAAGACTGTTGCACAATGTGGAGTCCATCTTGGATTTGCAATGTAGGTATAAGCTGTGGCCAAGATGACTTTTTCATAGGTGCATGTAGTGTGCTGGTTGCACCTTTTCTGAACTAGAAGACCCTACAGACAATCACTCATGCCTTAAGGACTATCTGGACTAGCCAGTCCAGAGTGTGATGGTATGGGCAGTTGGCCTAATTAAGCCCTTGTGACATCGCTGTCCCTTGAATTGCACTAGTTACCTTTGGTTTCCAGGTGCAGTTTGAGAAATATTGGTTCTCACTTGTATAGTCTTTTAGCACATAGGGCTTGTTTTTTTTGAGGGACCCTCATTTCCAGTTGTTTCTACCAACTGGTATGCTGGGCAGAGCGGGCATGTTATGGCCCATATCAATTAAGTAGTATCATCTTCTGAGACCCAGGAAGTATGCCTTCTCTTTCACAATGGAATTGTGAATGATATTCCCTCAGAAAACAGGATGGCTCCAAGCACAATGATGTTCAGGAAGCTATTAAAGACCTAGCTATTCTCCCAGGCTCTAGGGAAGAATGAGGGTTGAGTCCCTGGGGCAGGGGTGGGTTTCTACCAGGTAGTTCCATTCAGGCTGGTTCAGTTGAACTGGTTCTGTCACCAATGAGTTGGTGACGATTTGGGCCCTCCAACCTGCCCCTGCACTCTACTCACCTTTATTTGCTTCATTTTAAGCCCAGCTGATTGGTACAGCAGTGTGGATTGCCACACTACAGCTGTTTTGCTGTAGGAAATGGTAAGTTTTGTCTTAATGCAATGCGCACACAGCATGAGTTTGGTGCATGTGTGTGCAAAGCACATGATCATCAAACCAGTTGTTAGACCAGTTGAAGCACATCACTGCCCTGGTGTATGGACTTTCTTTGTTGTTGATGTTGTTTTATGTGTTTGATATTTTATATTTTTAACCGTAAACCAGCCAGTGTGGTTGGGATTTGGGCAGCCTATAAATTATAAAAACAAATGAACAAAAAGAACCTCCCAAGGTTTCAATAACTGCACCTTTTTTTTGTGGATTAAAAGAACTTCCCCTTTCTCAGGCTTTTTTGGTTATATATAAATTATCCCTCAAATATTCTTCTCTGTTCCTAAAGAACCCACATCTCACCTTGCTAATTTCCTCTTCACATCATCTTCCCAAACAACATATATCTAAATATATGGAAATAGTATCTGAAATCATTAATAAAAATCACACAAGCTGGACATTTGTCAGCTAGACCTAATCTGAAGACAACCCCCGTCCATGAAGGGATGTTGATGTTGGTTTCCTTTTGGATATTTGGGTAGATAATATAGTATAAATTAATACAATACCAGATGTGTTGAAACTTTAACTGATGGGGTAACATTAAAAGATTATGGCCGTCATTGGACTATTTCTTGGGATTGTTTCCAAAGGCCTATAGGTAGAATTTGCTCTTACCTTATTTTGGAGCAGTAGCCTCCCAATTAGATGAATGGTACCTTGGAAGTATTCCAAAAACATTTGTTATCTTTAAAAAAATCACATCCCCATGTGGCATGTTAAAAATTAAAATTAGCTTAGTACTGTGAAGTATAAAACCTTCCTGCTCTCACAAAAGAGATATCTGAAAGTACATATACATACACATGTTATCAGTACATTTCATTTCTTCTCCTCTTACAATTGTCAACATATATCATTTTAAGTGAGCAGTTTCATAAGAAATTGATGTGTGAAAAAGTGGAATAATTATATACATGAAAATTGTGAAGTAAACCACAGGTTGCCCATGCAAAGGATCAAAGTATGAATGGCAATGAAAAGCTTTTGTGTATTCTTTGTATAGAAATGTTCCCTTCATTTTATTTTATATAGAGGCTTTCTGAAAAATCTTCTCTTTTCAAAAGAAAGCTTAATGAATAGCCTACGTGAGGCCATTTGTAATGAAAAAGCAGCACAGATCCTCTGGTAAGTTCTTCAAGTGTGCTGCCAAACAATCTTTAATATTTGAGTATGCTGTGGTGGTTCCTTCTTTTGAAGATTCTGGAAGGCTATATTCCTTGATATTTTTAGTTTCATAGATTTTCTGAGACCATTTACTGATAGACGATCTTGTTGGAGGCAAAATAATAACATCTTTATGACACTGTGCATTACAGTTTCAAAGTCTTCAGAAATCATAACCTAATTAAGTCTCTCTGTGGTTATGCAAATGTTTATAATTATGTTTTTTACAAACAGAAAACTGGCCCAGGCCAATAATAAAAATAAGAAGAAATCAAGGAACATGCTGAAGGCTACTTGGTGACTTACTGTTGTTGTTGTTAGTTGCGAAGTCGTGTCCAACCCATTGCAACCCCATGTACAATGCTCCTCCAGGCCTTCCTGTCCTCTACCATCCCCTGGAGTCCATTTAAGCTCACACCAACTGCTTCAGTGACTCCATCCACCCACCTCATTCTCTGTCATTCCCTTCTTCTTTTGCCCTCACTTTTCCCCAGCAGTAGGCTCTTCTCTAGTGAGTCCTTTCTTCTCATTTGGTGACTTACTGTAGTAATAGGCTAAAACAGTCAAGTTAACCTTGCCACCATATCAATACACTATCTTTTCTCTCTCACCCTCCCTCCTTCTCTCCCACATCAATATATTCTATAAATCTTCTTTACACATGTCTAACTCTATAAGAACTTAGTCTTTGGTCAAATATCTGAGTGAGACTAGGGTTTCTTTGCTTGACTTCTGTTTGTTTAGAGCAAATGTATCAGGGGGAACAATTAAAAAGGTCTAACTCCAAAGATGCCTTATTGTAGCTTATTGTAGCAGAAGCATTATCAGATGAAGTGCTGCCTCTAGAAAGGAATTAACTTACCCTGTATTACCTTCCTCAGAGGAAATCTTGAAGAATAGGAAAAGATGTGTGAAACCGGAAGAAAAGAAAAATTGGAAAAAGAAAGAAGTAATTTCCCACTTCATCCCAGAAGCTTGAAAGAAAAACAATTTTAATAATTCATCACACCCTCCAAATAAAATATAATCTCTCTTCTTCCCATCTCTTAGATAAGGAAACAAAGTCCAAATGCTATGTCAATTTATATTTGTCAAGAAAAGTCCAGTAATAGCAACCAGTTGTAACTATTTTCTTCTTTTAACTCTTGTCAAATAAGATGATCTTATAAATCTTCCCTGGTTTTTTTTTAATTCTTTAATCCCTTAAAAAAAAGACCTGTAGGTATTTTGCTGCATATCTATCTTTCAAAGAAAAAATATTTTAGGACTTCAACAAGTTTTATTTTTTATCAATAAGTAAAATTTATCCTAACCTTTGGTCGTTTCTAATGAAGTCTTTTTAAAATTTTATCAGAGCTCTTTTGTTTATCCAGAAGAAGAAAAAATCCAAATTAGTTTCTTTGTTTAATACCTGTTCATTTGTTTTAGGGAATAAGTGATCCATTAGATTCTTGTACATTATATTTAAATCCTGCTTCAAATAAATTTCATAGACATCCACTGCAGCTTGTCATTGTTTTACAACTTCATTAGAATATGGTCTTATCAATTTTATCATGCATTTGATCTTTTCTGTCTAAAAGGTATTCTGAAAGATATTCTGAAATTTTCACTAAGAATTTCTGTTCCATTTTCTTTATTCTCTGGCTCTAGTGTCCAGTCTTCAAGGTCTGGGTATCATAGCAAAACCCCAAAAGCATTCTATATTTTCCCATGAAAAAATATTTCCTAAATAATTCAAAACTGAATTCTAAATTCCTCTGGCCTCTTAATCTGTTATTAACTTTCCAAAATTCATGTACCCAACACCCATTTGCTGTTTTAAAGAGGTAGAAACTCATCCAATGAATAAAACCTTGCCAGTCCAAAGGATCTTAATCTATCCAATATGCAGTATATATTGTGTAGTGGAATGTGTGTATGTATATAATTAAAATATGAAGTTCAGTTGAGCTTAAAATTTGTGAAGGTTGCTATGGGCTTAATGTACATACCTGACTGCTACTTCACTCATAAACCAATTGTGAAAATTTTGGGTTCCATGGTCTGCTCATGAGAAGTAGCTATCAGAAGTTGCATAAATGATGACAACAATCTTTCCTTTTTTCTGGAGAGATTATACCATCTTGGATCCAACATCCAGAAGCAATTCCTCTTGAAAAAGTTGTCTTGGTAACCAGTGAATGGCAGCAAGAGGTAACTTCACTGTGGTGCTTATAGGAAGTTAAATACCATATAGTTCCTGTGTAAGCAATAATCACATTTCTGCCTTTTATAAAATGAATAGTTGTGAAGAAAAACAGATTGGCACATTTTTGTTGTTGTTGTTAGTTGCGAAGTCATGTCCGACCCATCGCGACCCCATGTACAATGTTCCTCCAAACCTTCCTGTCCTCTACCATCCCCCGGAGTCCATTTAAGCTCACACCGACTGCTTCAGTGACTCCATCCAGCCACCT
>JANHFR010000285.1:103656-116394 GCA_032468015.1 Mimophis mahfalensis | reverse complement strand
GCCCTCCCCCTGGGGGCCGCCAGCCGACACTGTTTGGCTGACGGCACCCGGAGGAGGCCAACTCTGTGAGCGCGAACCGGACGGTGGGGAGCTGAAGCCGGCAGTGATGAAACTTGGATGATGATATCAGAATATGAATCACTATGTAAAAAAGACATGTGCATTTTTCCTATTTGGAGGCAAGATTTATTTAATGAAACTCTGCTCATATTTTCATATTGGGCTACTACAGCGATACATTAAAAGGACAGCTTTCCCCTTGTCCTCCGACGATTGCTAGTTTAAAAAAAAACACAAGTAAACCTCTAAGCTTGTTTTAATGATGCCAGAACTACTTTGCTTGGGTTAATTGCTGGATGTATTATTTTTATTTCTTTCTATTTATTTTGGTTCTCACCTGCCTTACTCTTTTTCTGAAAATTGTTGTGGGCTTGCTAGATAGTTCCTGCAATCTTAATATGTTCTGGTAGAGTATAATACATCCTATAAAAGTGAGAATTATTAAGTGATTACAACACATGTCTTATGCTGTATAGCAAAGCAGCTTTTCTAAGCTGGTTTGCAAGAAAAAGCAGCAGGTGGCAACCATATGCTGTATTAATTCAAGTAAATGAAATCAAGCTATAAAATTTCATATATATATATATATTTGCCCTAGATATCTATTAGCTGATGCCAGCATACCTTGGCTGCAGAAGCTTGAAATGTTATAATGGAGAGGATTAAGAGACCACAACACAATCATGTAAGCTATCCAAATATATTTATTTATTTATTTGTTTGTTGCAGTCTTAGACTGCATGCTATCTTTCATTCTCTGGACACTATAATGGATACATATCTGTGCCTATTACACCCATAATAAACACAATAATGGCAATAACAGTACCGACTTCAAAAAAACTTCCTTTCTTTTCCAGCACCTTAAAGCAACAGGATATGAAACTGATTTCGAAGAAACCAAATTAATCTTCAAAACTAACTCTCCAACAAGAGAATAATTATGGAAGTCATCAAAATAGAGAAACACCCCCATAACATGAATAAACATGATGATACCTCCCACCTACCAGAAATCTGGAAACTAGCCTTAATTAACAAATGAGTCTCAGCCATGAAAATTAACACCTGACCCAGGATAACACAGGGCAGCACCACCAATCAGCCACACCAGATCCAAACTCAAACCCATCCCACAGATAAATTGCAACCAACCAGAAGCCAGACCACAGCTGCACCACCAGTGGCTGCACCCCCCACCAATCCATACACAAAGCAAACTGACACATGCCATGAACACATGGCAAGACCTCAAACTCGGAGCCAAACTAAAGCCTGGGATGCAGGCTGTTGAGATGTGTGAGGAAGTTGTCCAGTTTTTCTTTCCCATGTCTCCATGGTCATGTGGCCAGCATGATTAAATGCTAAAAGCACACGGAATGCTGTTACATGGGAACCAAAGGTGGTCCCTATTTTTCTACTTGCATGTTACGTGCTTTTGAACTGCTAGGTTGGCAGAAGGTGAGACAAGAAATGGGAGCTCACGCCATTACGCAATGCTCAGGATTTGAACTGCCAAACTGCTGACCTTTCTGATTGACAAGCTCAGCATCTTAGCCACTGAGCCACTGCATCCCTCGTGGAATTATTAGGTATGTTTAAATAATAAGAAGACTGGCACTTGAATGGCGTATTGTGACTTTGAACAACCAAATAATGAAGGGCTACGTCTTAATATAAACATGTATAGTAATACTAGGATTAGCAATGGTGACCTGATTAGAAGTTAGAATAGAGGTAGAAATAAGAAATAGGGCGAATATTGGTAGAATTTTTTTTTTATATATAACAGAATACAAGTAATAATATGATAGAAAAGATCAGAGGTTGAAAGATGGTATTACCTTGTATGCTTATCATATCATTGGCATTAAAATGGAATATTGAAATATTGAATAATTACTTAAAACATATTGAATAATTACTTAAAACATATATATTAATACTAGGATTATATAAGTTTGATTAATATAATAATAATTATGATTATCAATACTGATGTTTGTATCAAAATGAATTATACCCAGGGGCCACACTGTTCATGTATTGATATTGATATATACTTAAAAATAAAATGTAATAAAACATGGGGGGGGAAAGAATGAGAAAACAGGGAAGTGACAGACCAGCTGACACATGTTGGCTCAATCACATTGATTTCTTTGCCATTGCATAGCAAAGTACATACAAAAATTCTTTGCAGTAATTTCTCATGGATTTTCAATCTATTAAAAGAGAGCTGCTAGAAAGAAAAATTCTGAAGATATTCTCTGCCTGACTCTGTACAGACTACTGTACCCATAATACTTTGAAGGACTATTCAGAAATCTAGATTCAAAGGACAAAATATAGTTTGCAACACTCACTGACATCTATGTTTCCCCTTAAATGGGCCTTTCCTTGGGTTTACACATCAATTTTGGGGAGCAGGCGTGATAACTCAACAATGAGACAAATGCTTTCAGGTGTTTCTGATAAGTATTACATGCACAGTGATTCACATTTTGAATCACATTTTCTCATGTGAATCCAGGTCTCTAGACATATTGTGTTTATGAAATTCTGAAGATGTATTCCACCAGCATTTATAACCAAGGACTTACCACTAGCATTCAGATAGGGATGAAGAAAAGTAGTGTGATTCAGGCTAGCATTACTGACCAGAGATGGAACTTTTCCAGAACAAAATCCGAACTTGATGTTTTCACCTTCTTACCTGATCATGAACACACCAGTCTATAATACATTGTGGAAATGCATTATAAATGCAAATGAACATTGAGCTATTCTCTAATAAATGAGATCAGATTTTGCAGGAACCATAAATGTTGATATACTTGAAATGTACTCAAATGGCCTTATTAAGAAGTTAAATATTTATGCAACAATTAACCTAGCCAAGTCTGGAACATGACTCCCAAATGAATGTGCTTAAAATTTCAGCTTCATTCTTTCTTTTTTAAAATGATTTTTTAATAGACAAACTTAAGCTAATTCAGAAAGTTAAAATTATTTTCAAAAGTTAAAGAGACTAAAGGCAACAAAAGTGAAGGATCAATGAAGCATGAAAACAAACCATTTAATGTTCAGGAAAGTTTGCTGATGCCTAAAGCTGCCAAAGATAAAACATCATCTTAGTAGTTCCTGCAATTTTGTTTTTAACTGAAGCTATTATATCATAACATTTAGGAAGAAAAATGTCACACTCCGGAGCCCTTTGTAATCTTAGGTCATATACCTATTGATTTGTGGATCTTGCGGTGAGTGGATATATAGAATGCAAGTGTTGTGCAGCAGTAACTTTGCTTTTGAATAACTTACAGACTTTCCTAAAGTTTATAAAGACTCAATTAGCTTTAGACTAAGATCTACAATAATTTTACATAATGTTCACTATGTGCTACACAATTATCTTATAGCTTAGCTATAGGACACAACTGTAGCTTGCATCCTATAGGATGAAACTATAACTTGGGCAACTTACCTCTGAAGAACAGATCATTTATCCATTTCTTTCAATAAATTAATTTGTTTTGCAATGTTAGAAAGCAGCTAGGGAGACCAAAATACAATGGAGAAAAGAAAGTTTTGCTTCTTTAATAGGGGAGTGTTTCCATTGTCTGGATATAATGATTCTCTAATATGAGGGCTGAATGAAAAGTAATGTCTGTTACATCACCAATAGATGGCAGTCATGATGTGCCAGAGCATCTGATATGTTCTCTAGTACTTTTTCTTTCACTTCCATTAAAAATCGTTATTAACCAAAGGTTGTATTGCTAGTTATGAAATGAAAACCTGAAGTGAGTACTTAACTATGAAATGTGCCATAACAGAATTTTTGACTGCCAAAGAAATTCCTCATTTCACTATTGAATGTAGGTTGTTTATGATGATTATTGTGTAGGCATGAGTACTGTGCATGACTGGACCCCAAAAAAATAATAATGTATAAATGACAAACTGGGAGCAACTGATTTGTGTGCTCAAAAGCAAAGCTGTGACATAATTTTGTGAGTTTCACAAGAGAAAGATTAAAAAACTGGTTAAAGATATTTGGCAGATTACTCAAAGGGAAACTGTTGTCAATTTTGGCATTTCACAGGAATGTTTGAGGGATGTTTGTCCATATGTGAAGTTTTGCTAGATAGCACGATTGAACTGCTGGCACTCAGCAGAATTAGTCTGCAATAATGCAGACTAATTCTGCATTATTCCAGGTAGTGCAGTTCTTCCAACCACTGCACTACCATGGCTAGATGGCTTCCTTGCACACTGATGGCGGAGATGAAAGATTTGAGAGTTGAAATTTGCCAGCAATTATTGTAGTATCACTAGTAGTAAGGAAATTGAGGAATTTCTTCATAGCTTTGTGATAGCTGACAAAACATGGGTCTGTCATTATGACCCAGAAATGAAGTATCAGTTCATGGAATCTTGTCACAAGGTATGTGTGTGTGCACATGTGTGTACTTGCACATGTATGTGTTTGTGGGAATAAGGGATTGAAAAACCTAGAATCTGGCATGAAAATATAATATTACAGTTTTGGTAATGCAAACAAGGTAAATTGGCTGTGGTTTCTGGTGTCCCGGTTTGGTCAATTTACACCATCTTTGATGATTGGGGGTGAGACCTTGACCCCCTCAGAGAGGCCTTGCAACTTGGGTGTCCTCCTGGATGCGCAGCTGTCTTTAGAGGATCATCTCTTGGCCGTCGCTAGGGCGGCTTTCTATCAGGTACGCCTGATCTACCAGTTGCATCCCTTTCTGGACCGGGATGCCCTGTGTACAGTCAATCATGCCCTCGTCACCTCTCGATTGGACTACTGTAATGCTCTTTACATGGGGCTCCCCTTGAAGAGCATCCGGAGGCTCCAACTGGTACAGAATGCAGCCACACTGGTTATTTATGGGATGCCTCGGCATGCCCACGTGACACCTCTCTTGCACTGGTTGCCAGCAGCCCTCTGGGTGTAATTCAAGGTTATGGTTATGATCTTTAAAGCACTCCATGGCTTAGGCCCAGGATACTTTCAAGACCTACTGCCAGAAACAGTCTCCCACCGACCAGCGCGGTCCCACAGAGTCGGCCTCCTCAGGGTGCCGTCAGCCAAACAATGTCAGCTGGTGACCCCCAGGGGAACAGCCTTCTCTGTGGTGACCCTTGCCCTCTGGAATGAGCTCCCACTAGAGGTCTGGATTGCCCCCGACTTGAGAGCCTTTCGGTGTGCCCTTAAAAAATCACCTATTTCATACCACTGGTCTGTCCCCATGAAAAGGTTTTAATTGGGATTTTAATTGGTTTGATAGTTCAATTTTATAAATTTGTCAGGCTTAAACTTGATTTAATTTGTATTTTAATTTTCATATTGTATGTTTTTTAAATGCCCTGTAAACCACCCTGAATCCCTCAGGAGAAGGGCGGTATAGAAATTTCAATAACAAACAAACAAACAAACAAACAAACAAACAAACAAATTGTCCCAGTACTGTTTATATAATACTAATATCAACTCAGAGGTGATATGGTAAATTGCAACACTCAAAATAGTGATTAAGCAGAGTCATATGATGATGCCTGATTTTGCAATCTTTTTTTTTTACAGCAGTTGTTAAGCAAAATCATTTGGCAAATCCATTAATCACAATGCCCCCCCTTTTTTTGCTAGAAACTGGAAGCAAATGTTGGTTTCTTATAGAAAAAGTCATAACTCTTGCTCAAGATTCTGCAAAAAAAAAAAAAAAAAAAAAAAACCATTAAAGATGGCCAGTTGTTGAACACCCCAAATGTGTTCTGTGTGGAGTGTGTGTGTGTGTGCTATCAGAAGTTTGAATCTAGGACATAAGTAGTGCTGTGAAGATCTGTCATAACTATGAATGATTAATATTGGTTGACCAGTTGTTAAGTCGAGGATTATCTATAAAATTATAAATGTAGAGGCATTACTTTTGATTCAACCCTTGTAATTAATCCTCCTCATTCTTTAGTTTCCCATTCACTAAACTAGAATGAGGAATTCCATCTGATTTGATATTATTCTAAACCTGTGCTGTGCCTGTTTCAGTGTATATAAACTATGGGATATTGATCAGCTATGTTCTACATTGGAAATGGTTCAACCACCTCTTATACCCATTTTGGCCACTTTATGAAATCACTGTGTTACTCCTTTGTCATAATCTCTCTTTCTGTATCTCCAAGTCTATCCCCATTTCTTCAGAAAGAAGTTTCTGTTTTATTGCTTCATGCTCAGGGTAGTTTTTACTTTTTAAAGAACCTCTTCACATTTTTCATCTTACTTTATAATATCCTGGGGTTATTTTGCTCCTGATCTAAAAAGGCCCCATGAAAAGAATTCTCTCATGATGAATCCCTTAGGTTTTAACTGAAGTCCAGGAAGTTTGAGAAGTAATGGGAGCTACAGATTGCTGAGAGTATAATGCTATAAAAATCCATGCATGCTCACATATTTTTCAGACAGTTTGCAGTGTATATAAATGTGCCCAACATTATTTTTGAGTGGGCTTGAATAAAAATGATCAAATAAATGTTGGGGAAGGGCTAAACCTGGATGATTTGTAAACCTCCAAGATCTAATATGGTATCAGCTCTAAGATCTGGGCAATCAGAAATTCCTTAGTTCAGCATCACAAATACAGTTCATCTAGGATGGTGTAGTTAGTCACAACTCAAGCAAGTCTGCTTTTGGACAGGTACTTTCTCAAATGCTTATTGAAGGCTCAGGAACAACATTTTAAACATTTAATCACCTTGAATTTACTTAAATGTTTACTGCATCATTTCCCAGTCTTACTGTGAATATTGTCATGGAAAGGATTAATGTATTGCTATTTTTGGGGGGCTACAGCAATATTACTGTAATTTAGGAAACATGAATAATCTTACACTTCAGGTAACAGTCCTTGACTGGCTGAGGGTCGGGGGAAGAGTACAGAAAATTAATCTTTTCAATTTGCCATTGCTATGAAATAGTGTCACTAAGTATACCACTGGAGGGGAGAACTATTCTGACATGAACATGTCTTATGAGAACATTAAAAATTGAACATTGAAAATAGAGTGCAACCACTGAACAAAATCTGACGGCATCACTCCCTGCTCCATTTGATCTTTCTCCACTGTGCTGCTGAAATTAGTTAAGTTAGACTAGAACAAATGCAGTCTAGCAACGCTGACTAAGCACTTAAAATCTAATTGCTCAGCATGTATAAATTTTCTTCCCCTCCATTTCCATCTCACTTTCACACTTTAATTCTCTTTCTCCCTCAGGCCCTTGACATAAGAACCTTACAATTTACATCTGGGAGGCATGGAAAAAGAAATTTTGAGGGACAATGATTTTTTTGGGGGGGGGGGGTAGGAAAAACGTAGGATTGACCTTTTCTTTGGAGAAAGGGGTGAGGAATGACATTAGTATGTGAGTCCTAATGCATTTTCTCTACTTTAAAAAGCTCCAAAAATTACTATTTTTGCATTTTACTACTGAATTTTGGTGACAAGATAATTCAGGGCTTCAATATATGCAAAATAAGGAGGGAAGATGCTCATACAGTCTATGGACTTTAGGTTGCCTGCTAAGCAATAGGCAAAGGTATGACAAATGTACACCAAATTATTTTATATCTTAGCTTTGTTTCAGTTGGAGACAAACAATAAAGTGATAAATCAGGAAAAGCGAAGAGAGATTAATCAACATCATCTTCTCTGAATGAATAAATATTACCAATATTTGAAGGGGGACTAATTTTTAGAGGTAGAAAAACAGTGTTCCCTATGGCTATTGTGATTGTGAAATGTTTGAATAGATAGAATTCATCTTTTGCTTCCCTATTATATTTAATAACCTTCTTATATTCAATTCTAAAAAAAATATGGCACAACTCCTGTTGTCTAATACATTTTATCTTTCAGTCACAGTAGATGGAAAATGAGTTTAACTACTAGGATGATTTTTTGCTCATGACATCAGAGATGGATCATCAAAGCAACTATCTGTACCCCAGAGGAGGGTAACTTTCTATAAAACTGAGGATAATACTTAGGGAGGAAGAGGGAAGATGTCTACTTATCATCCTTCAAATAGGAGGCTGAATTGATCCCACTAATGTGTTTGTGACTTTGTCATGTATTTCAGGACCAGGGCAGGATGTGTTAAACTAATTACTTCTGGACTTTGGGCAGGAAAGTCCATAGTACAGTACCTTTGTAGAAGGGTGTTTTAATTTGGTGGCGGTTCAGTCTGATGATAATTTACAATTGTATTTTATCTTGTAATTATTTTTGAAGGAGGAAGTTTTGGAAGAAAAGAATGGATGGGTGGATGGAGACAAGACATCCCAGGTTAAGATAACATTGTACCCAAATATATCTGACAAAACTATCCTGTATGAGAAATATTAACCACACATCATGTCAAAGCGTGGAATTCAAATATCCAAAGATTCATAGATGAGCATGCAATCCAATGGAATTTCCTGTTGGAAGAAAGGAATGGTAGAAAGTCCCCTTTTCCCTGTAAACCTTTTCTCACTATTTCACACTCTGTTTCAGGTATTTTTCTAAGTCTCTGAAGCAGATGTTCAGGGGAGTAAAAGAAGAAGAAAGAACAAAGGCTGTGTCTTGTTAAAAGTGTGGAATTATCTACAACAAAGCCAGGTGCATTTAGGAAACAAAGAATTTTGCCTCCTGAGTAACAAACTTTTTTCTACAGTAAACAAATAGTCTTTTAGCTAGATGCACAGAAAGCAATAAGAACAGGTTTGTCAGAATCTCTTGAATGACCTTCCTAAAGCCCAGTGAACTATAATAATTCAATTTCCTAATCCATTGATTAATGTTATTACATTTACATCCCACTTGTTCCCGATGGAGTACAAAGTGACATACACAGAATCTCCAGATGGCCTCCCATCTGAGACATAACATGCTTGGGGAAAAAAAGTGACAGAGCAAGAACACATTCAAGGTGTATCAAATCATGCATAACACTGAAAATTAACATGAAAGGAATTTTTCACCTTCTTGTAAAACTACAAAGACTGGGGATCATGCATTAAAGGTGATGAGAAAGAGATTAAGAGCGACAACAAAAAATACACCTTCACTCATTACACAATCAATCAGTGGAATTCATAATTAGTTGCTATCTTCAATGGTTTCAAGGAAATAGATACCGTTATGGAAGAGAGACTTATCAAGGCATAGAAGCCTTGACTCAGGGTGTACTCCTGAGTAGGTACATCATATCTCACATCTGCCGGCCTGGATTGAGGGGATTTTATTTTGTTTTAATTGTTCGTGAGGGCGTGTTTGTTTAATTAATTTTAAATTTTGTATTGATGTGTTTTAATGCCCTGTAAACCGCCCTGAGTCCTTAGGGAGAAGGGCAGTATTAAAATCTAATAAATAAATAAATAAATAAATAAATAAATAAATAAATAAATAAATAAATAAATAAATAAAATACCAACTGGACTAATTACCAGTTGAAAAAAGAGTGGAGTTCCAATGGATTATACCTTCTACTTATTAATACATACACACAGTCTCTAAATCATTTATTTTATTTATTTTATTTAGATTTTTATACCGCCCTTCTCCCAAAGGACTCAGGGCTGTTTACAGGGCATTAAAAAACATGAAATACAAAAATTAAAATTAATTATAATGAAACACGCCCTCACAAACTAATTAAAATTTAACACTATTAAAAAACCCTCAGTCCAGGCCGGCAGATGTAAACAACAGGGTTTTCAGCTCCCTATGGAAAGTCTGGAGGTCAGGCGCCATCCGCAGCTCCACTGGTAATGAATTCCACAGGGCGGGCGCCCACACGGAAAACGCCCTCTCCCTTGGGGTCACCCGCCGGCACTCCCCCACCGGCGGTACCCAGAGAAGACCCTCCTTATGGGACTGAACCAGGTGGTAGGAAGATGATAGTGGCAGCAGGTGTCCCCTCAAATACTCCGGCCCCAAGCCATCTGATTGGTTACTTAGTTTTACAATGATAATAATATATTGGGTTATATTATTATACAAATATAAAGTTATTGTCATGTGAACAACATTACAACAGAAATATATTTTTATAATTATGTTCCTGTTGTACAGAGAAAATATAGTGGAAAATTTATTGGAACATGCTTTAGTAATTCCGGGTAGCCTAAGCCTGGGAACAGGATCCATTATCTTGAAAGAATGGTAAATGCATATGTATACCCATAAATATTTACACACTTTTGGAAACTTGCACTTGGATTATCACAGTTAGTGGTGGATTAAGTTAGTCCAAGTTTCAAGAGTTCACATGTCCTGAACTCTCTCTCTTTTTTTGCAAATTATTTTTCTGCAAATCCCTAAAAGACTTCTAGCCAATTAAAATGCACCAGTTTTCTTTTTGTCTTTTATGTTCATCGTCATAGGAGCTCATATCAAAAGCTTTACATAAAAATGTGAATTGCCAAGGATGAGATAACTAGGAACCAAAGACAAATAATATTTATTGTTATTTAAACATATGATTGGGGCAGGTCATTTTTATCTCATTTAAGGAATCACTCTGGTTTTAAAATGATAAATTACTTAACCCAATACTTTTTTTTTTCATCATCCTGGTATTGATCTAAATAAGGAAGCCTCCACCCTCTTCATTTTGGTAGCTGCTACAGTGTCATTATTTTCAGTGGACCAAAAGAAACAGAGCAGAATCAATGTTTCTGAATCAAACAAGGCAGGTTAAACAATTGGGCAAATGAAACAGTTTATTCCCTCTGGAATAAGGATAAATCAGTTATAATTCAGGTTAAATTGACCCTGTTTGGGCTTTACTCAATTTTCTACCAGTTAAACAATAAGAAATAATGATAATGGCCATTTAGACATTGATTATCCTAAAATAAGGAAAACAAAAGAAACAACGTTCAGCATTGGCATAGCACTGTCCATAACAAACCCCAATAATGCTAAAGTAACAAAACATGCTTCATGATGTCACACCAATGTCACAGTTATGTACTTGTACTATAATGATCGCTGCTACTGCATACTGTAAGTTGCCATCTTTGTGTGACAACTTCATCAAATACATGTCTTTTATGTACCTTGCTTCCCCTGCTGACACCCATGTAGAAATGTACACTAAACATGTCAAATATTCTTTAATCATGGGGGGGGGGGTGTTTCAATTTCTATGAAGCCCTACAAAAGAGTAGAATAGAGACGTGGCTTTCTATAGAGAAATCATAAAAGTTCGACCTTGATAGCAGGAAAGGTAATATTTTAGTTATGTAGACCTATTTGATGGACTTTTGATGGTCTTGATGTTGTGATATTGTGACGTCCGGAAATATCAGTGTCCCTTTCCCCCCATTTTATATTCATCACCAATAGAAGCAAATACTACAAATGCTAAGACCGCTGAAGGAAGGAAGAAGAGGCTGGTTACCTTTCTTTCAAGAGATGATTAATCATAAATAAGCCCTTACACAACAGGTGAAAAGGATCAGAGGCCAAGCTGTATCATAATTCATTGGAAAAGGTTGCGGCTGCAACGGAATCAATAGGCCATTAAGTTTAGCCTTCTCCACCGACCAAAACAGCAAAAGTAACAGATCACAATATTGAAGGCAGGGATTAGGCAAGCTAAATGCAAACAATGAGTTATTGTTTGTACCAGATGATTTGAAGGAAAGTATTTTGCCTTCTTTCATTCAGTCACATCTATATTTGAGTCATTAGCAGGGATAAAATGCTTCCCGTCCTTTCCTTCCCCCCAAATCGTTTGCAGTGTTTCAAAATAGTGCAAGACTGTGGTTAATGTCCTTTAATAACCTGAACTAAGGCAATTGTTTTATGTATTTATTTAGGATAGACAAGGTCTGCTAGATATAAGCGGCTAAAATATTAGCTAACAAGCTAGGTTATATGTACACATGATCACTCAGAATGAATCATGGATGGTCTATTACAGGGCTCATCTGAATCCACCATCTTTAAATAAATTCTAGTGACCCAAAGCAAATGGTTCTTATAATTAGTTTCTGAATAAAAGGGGCTGCCATTTGGAAAATAGGAAGAACTGCCTTTACCAAGGCTTTGATGAATAGAAATTTCATTTCTATAAACAGTTTTTCAGAATTTAATTTTTCTTTCAGAAAAATTGGTCATAATGGCCAATGACTGTTGGAAGATGAAGTTCTTTACATCCTTCCTGAGTGAGTGAGCAGATTAAACAGAGCTGAATAACGGAGTTGGGGGCCTTCTAATCCAACCCCCTGCTCAAGCAAGAAACCCTATACCCTGGTTGTCCAATCTCTTCTTAGAAACTTCCAGTGTTGGAGCATTCACAACTTCTGGAGGCAAGTTGTTCCACTGATTAAGTGTTCTCACTGTCAGGAAATTTCTCCTTAGTTCTAAATTGCTTCTCTCCTTGATTAATTTCCATCCACTGTGTCTTGTCCTGCCTTGAGGTGCTTTGGAGAATAGCTTGACTCCCTGTTCTTTGTGGCAACTCCTGAGATATTAGAACACTGCTGTCATATCCCCCACCCTCCTTTTCATTAAACTAGACATGTTTATGTTTATGTTTTATTAAATTTATATACCGCCCTTTTCCCAAAGGACTCAGGGCGGTGTACAGGGCAATTAAAACAAAAA
>JANHFR010000274.1:99169-109788 GCA_032468015.1 Mimophis mahfalensis | reverse complement strand
AATTCTATGTGGGCAGCTTACAATGTGTTTGAGCTGTTGCTAAAACACATTGTAAGCCTCCCTGAGTCTTCAGAGAAGGGCGGGATATAAATGGGATTTAAAATAAAAAAATAAAAAAATAAGAACATTTCAAGAAAACATCTAAAGTGGACTCAGCCTTAAAGAGGTTGTAGCATCTTTAACATATTTACATCAAAACAACTTTTACTGAAACTGAGATTTATGAGCATAGATATATATTTATGATGGGGGAAATAGCTGTATAATCTGTATTTTATCTCCCTGTACAGGTATGTGAGTTGTTTGTTTAGATCAGTGTTTCTTAACCTTGGCCATACAAACAAAACACCATACAAATAAAAACCAAAAGCAACTAACATAAAACTTCAGTTTTAAAGAAAAAGCTAAAGTTCTTCAGGTTGAAATTTCCATAGGTTGTTCATCAGTTTATATGCAAAAAAGAAAAAGTATATGGACAATATTTTTTTATTTACTAGGCCATACTTTCAGTCCAGCAGAAAAAAACTAGCATTATAAGTATAGCAGCTGAATGAAATATTTTTGTAAGGGTTTCTTTTTTTTTTTTTTAAAGATTTGTTGCAATGGTGGGACACAATGCTGACTTACTGGAAAAATTGACTCTGAGCTATTTAGCTTCGCTCTCTCTTTCATTATAGGGTCACAACATCTTTGCTAATTTGTCTTCTAAGGATTATAGTGATCTTATGCAGCTTCTGAAGAAGTCAATACTGGCAACAGACCTCACGCTCTATTTTGAGTAAGTATTGGCATTTTCTAATGTTGATAAATGAAATTCTGAAAGAATTGCAGTCCTCAACAATATGTTTAAGTATCAGCTGGAGCACAGGGTACACAATGCTATAAATTAGTATTTACTTATCATTTTAATTATTTATTCTCACACCCACAGCAATGGCATCCTTTACAACAGGGGTGAGGAACGGTGGTCCTTTTATGACTTGTGGACTTCAGCTCCCAGAATTCCTGAGCCAACCATCCCAGCCATATTCTACATATGAGAGCCAGGGTAGCTTAGTGATTAAGGTGTTAGACTAAGACTAGTTAGGCCCAGTTTTTGGTCCGCCTTCAGCTACAGGAATTGCCTGAGGGAATCAGTCCTTCTCTCCCTCAGCCCAACTCCACCTCACAGGGTAACATTTTATATGAAAACAGGCAGTAAAATAATGAATTTGCCTTATCTTCTAATCTGATTTTATAAGGCATTAGTGAGACCATTAATAATTACTGTATTTGAAAGCAAGTTGTTAGTACAGATAATCCTTGACTTAAAACCATTTGTTTAGTGATCGTTCTAATGGTCAACGGCACTGAAAAAAGTGCACATGACGTTTTTCACACTTATGACTATTGCAACATCCCCATGGTCATGTGATCAAGATTTGGATGCTGGCATGTATTTATGATGGTTGCAGTGTCCTGGGGTCAGGTGATCACCTTTTGTGACCTTCTGACAAAGTCAAAAGGGAAGTCAGTTTCGCTTAACAACCATGTTACTAATTTAACAACTGCAGTGGGTTAAGTTGTTCAACAGTTAAGTGAACAAGTTAACTGTTCACTTAGCAACTATGGGGCAACATTCACTTAACAACTGTCTTGCTTAGCAATGGAAATTTTGGGCTTCATGCACACAAAGAGAAATCCATCCCCTGAGATGACCATGTTTTCCTTAACTTAGGAAATCTGTTGAAATTTGACAAGTGGCTAGAGGGGGGTCCCCAACTCCTGGTCCATGGGCTGGCACTGGTCCATGGCATGACAGCAAGCAGGCCATGCAAGCAAGCAAAGCTCCCTCTATGGGATGTAGGCATCATGCAAAACAACACCCCCTTCGGTCCACGGAAAAACCTTTCTCCACAGAACCAGTCCCTGGTGCCCAAAAAAAGTTGGGGACCACTGTTCTAAATCATTTGGAAAGCATGAGGTTGAAATAATATATGATCAAGGGCTAAGGAAGATGCAGGAGTTTAGAGAGTTAATTTCAGACATTGTGCATTTCTGTTTAGGGGAGGGCAGTAAATATTAAGTAATAGGTTCCCATCATTTCTGTCCTTAATTATTACAAATCTATAACTGGCAGCATATGATGAACGGGCTGTTAAGAGAAATCTCCGGCAATTATCCCCTTAACTGCCTGGAACAATCTAAACTCTATACTGTAGGTTGTGCTAATTTTTACTTACTAATTATTACTAATTATTACTAAAAATTACTAATTATTAGTAATTAGTAATTAGTAATAATTAGTAATAGTAATTATTACTAAAAATTACTCATTATTACCACCGGTAGTGGAGTGCCGGCGGGTAGTACCTAGGACGAGGGTGTTTTCTGTGGGGGCGCCTGCCCAGTGGAATTTGCTGCCGGTAGAATTACAGATGGCACAGGACCTCCAGACCTTTCGCAAGGACCTGAAAACGCTTTTATTTGCATCAGCTGGCCTGGATTGAGGGGATTTTATTGGGTTTTAATTGCCTGTTGGGGCGTGCATTAATTTAATTTTATTTTAACTTTTGTATTTTATGTTTTAAATGCCCTGTAAACCGCCCTGAGTCCTTAGGGAGAAAGGCGGTATAAAAATGTGAATAAATAAATAAATAAATAAATAATAAGGATTATTTAGCATGGTTTTTTTTCCTGCTAATTTCTCCATAGTGAAAATGGATTTTCATATGCCTAATCCGGATCTGACTTTTCTCATAAGCCATTTGATAGTATGGAGGCTGCAGCCTAATGAAATTTTAAACTTTGATATGGGAGGATGTGTTGGGACTTTTTTTTGCTTTGTTTTGTTTTTACTATTTAATTGCTGCTTTTGAGCACCTAGGATATTGCTGCCCAAGATAGGCAGCTATATAAATATTTTAAATAAATAAATACATGCATATTGTAAATATATGTCTTTCCCTGTTTGGTTTGTAATGTTGTAACATTTGGTTACAGGAAGAGGACTGAATTTTTTGAACTTGTCAACAAAGGAGACTACAATTGGAATGTTAAATATCAACGAGAGGTATTCCGGTGAGATCTTTCTCTTGGGTAAAGTTCACCTGGCATAGGAATTGAGGCACCTGCAGGGATGGGGGGGCAATTCCTCCCAGTGGCTTTAGAAGTGCACCGTCAATTTCCATACATCCTAGAGGTGCAACACATTTTTAATTTGAAACATTTCATATTGAAAACATCTTACCTTGAGCCCAAATGTGATTGTTTTGAATTCAAAATGGGTTGTTTTAACATTCTGGAATTATTTGGAGGTCAAAACCTATCTAGAAAGGTCAGAACAATCCGATTCTGAAATGGAAACCGCTTCAAACTCTGAATGTTTCGGGTACCTTTGGTATGTCTTTATTAAGAATGTCAAAAAACGCTGCTTCTTGAGTCTATCCACACTATTTTTTTCTTTCTTTTTTTAAAATCCCATTTATATCCCTCCCTTCTCCGAAGACTCAGGGCAGATTACAATGTGTTTAGCAACAGCCCTCATTCCATGCATATGCCTGCTCATTAGGGCTCTCGCCCCCCTCCCCAAGCGGCATATTACACAGTCAGCTTATTGCCCCCACAATCTGGGTCCTCATTTTACCTACCTCGAAAGGATAGAAGCCTGAGTCAACCTTGAGCCTGGTGGCAGTCGAACCTGCACTAATTGCAGGCAGCTGGTAGTACTTGACATGAAAAAAGAAAATCCTCCCTAAATTTAAGTGCCTTCATTACCACACTTTTGAAGTATTTACAATGAAGTTTATGATCATCAGGTCTTGTATTCTGGGGTTACCAAATGTCCCGATTTCAGCAAAGTGTGGAAATCCTCTGAGTATTTGCCGTGATTCCTGAGATCAGTAATATATGTTTGTATTTATTTATACTCCGACTACTTTTTTTAAAAAAACAATAGTATATCAGATATCAAAAAATAAAGCCACAACAAAGCTGTACATGAAAACCTAAAGCAATTAGTAGTGTGAAGGGAGTTCCTATGAGGTGGCTTCTAAGAGCCACAGCTATTGTTAGAAATTTGGCACCCCCTTTTAAAAACAACTGAGGTTTGGTCATATTAGAGGAAAATAATGGGACTTCCGGTCTGATGTTGCTGTGTGATTGGTGCAGGAGAGCAGGGCTCCACAAACCCCACATCGAATTCTCTTTGTCAGAGCCCCCCCCCCAAGGATCTAAAGTCACTCTGTAGGGGTGACACATAAGGAGGGGCACCCTGATGCACATGGAGAGTGGCATCTCTCCTGCTGGACTCAGGTTTCTTTCCCTCTTTGCTGAAGACCAAGATGAGGTGGCCATCATGGCTGCCGTGAAGCTGGGGCAGCTGAAGAAACCAAGACTGTGCTGGAGTGGTGAGAGTGGACAGTGATTGGAGCTGGGTGAGGTGATTTTCAACTTTTGTTAAGCCTTTCCTCAAAAGAAAGTTTCCAGGAAAGAGAATCTTTGGGATACCTTAAGTAGCAATCAAAGAGTGACAGAGAGGAATTATACCCTAAAAACTATAGAATACAAAAAGATTGGATGTACAAAGCTTACTGGCAGGATTCTGAACAGGCATTTTTAAAGTGTTGGAAATCTGTTTATTGGAGATTTTGTTTGAATTAATTTGAAAGAGGCAACTGGCAGAATAGTTTTAAATTGGATTTTTGAGGTTGATTTTTGAAAGTGGACTTTTAGCATTGATTTTTAAGCTGAAGTCGCCATCTATGGTGAATGGATATATACTACTGGTGAATAGATGTTTGCTATGTTATACTTCTAGAAGGATAAAGCAACCTTGGACAATTCTGATAAGAGGAGAATAACACCTGGGGGTCTGCTATACTATTTACTGTTCTATACTTATCTACTTTATGGCAACTAGAGGATCAAACTTGAAAACCTGGAGGATATCTAATGGTATGACTTGAATACTGGAGCCAACTAACAAATTAAAAAGTAAATTTAAAGAACTATGTGGAAAATTCCCTGAATTGTATAAAAGGAAACTATTGACTAATTGCAGGAGACAAAGAACTATAATTATTATATCTCCTGATGAACAATATTAAGATGAAATAATCAGCTGGCTTTGGCAAGTCAAAAAGAATAGACTCTGGAGCAATGACAGATTACTGACACAATATTAAATACTACTTGGACTTTTTAAAATAAGACAAGATGGCTCATCGGGAAGAACTGGAGACACAAAAGGAAATCATGATGTTCTTCAAAATATTTATGACACGATGATGGGGAACTCCAAGGAGATAAAGGACTTACTACATGATATATTTGGAAAGACTGAAAATGGGCAACAAGAATTAATGAAGCAGGATAATAGAATCTAGGAAAGAAGGAAGACAACTGTGAGCTTAAAGGATGAGATAGAACAGATCAAACAACAAAAAGAACAAGGAGAAAAGAAGGAGGAGACTATAAAGTTGGCAGAATATACAGTAAGAGGTAGAAAAATGGAACCGGAAAAATTGAAAGATATTTTTGGAAAAAAGAAGATTTGGCAGACTTATGGGTGGAAGAGCAGCAAAAAATATTGGGGAGGGAAATAAAGGTTGGGTTGAATATGAATGAAGTAGATAAGGACCCAAGGGAGGAATATGGGAGGCAAGTCAAAAAGAGAAGAAATGAAACTTCTAAGAGAGTGAGAGATGATGGATAGGAAGGACTTTTCTTTTTTAAAAAAAAGAAAGAAAAGAAATTAAGATTGGCCATATTAAAAATTAGAAAAGATTAAAAAATTAGAAATAGGGGGAATATTGTTATACATATTTTTACTTAACACTCGTCACACCCATCTCACCCTGAATCCCGTTAGCAAAGATCATTGACTCCTTTTGTAGAGAACAGGAACTTTTATTTCTAACATTAAAACGAGGGAGAATGGGTAAGCAATGGAGCAGGGAAGTTTCCCTGTTCGGGTTCGAGTCAGTTCTGGGGTGGGGAAACGCCCTGACTGTCTTCACTCCCACGTGGTCGATCATGCGCCCCTGGGTCTAGAAACTTCGGGGTCATCATGACTTGGTGGGATTAGTCCGCCAGGGAAACGAGAATGTGCCCCCCAAAT
Organism: Mimophis mahfalensis; assembly: GCA_032468015.1. Taxonomy (NCBI): domain Eukaryota; kingdom Metazoa; phylum Chordata; class Lepidosauria; order Squamata; genus Mimophis; species Mimophis mahfalensis. The sequence goes on along the minus strand of JANHFR010000274.1, from coordinate 103,688 downwards.
CATACGTCATCCCAACCCCCCGAGTGTGTCTCCCAAGGGTAATGACTGGGTAGGCGAGGCATGCAGGGAGGAGGATAGGCACAGATGCGGAAAGCAGGAGGAGACCCCAATGGAGCGGGAGGAACTGGAGGAACAGGAGGTTTTCGTGGGGTAGGGAAAATGATAGCAACAGGCCGGGGTCAAGCAGGTACACGAACAGGAGTTGTAGAGTCGGCTGAGGAGAGTGGTAGGTCGATCTGAGGTGACTGAGGTTTGGCCGAGGACGAGCTCAGATCAGACCGATCCGGGGAACTATCTGGTAGATCAGGGGCCACCTCCCTCCGTACAATAGGGTGCCGGGCCATAAGGGATGACAGGGGTGGTCTGGCTGACCGCCCCATCCTCCAAAGCTGTCGGCCCGAAGGCAATGAGGGCACGACAACAGTCTTCAAGTAAATATAAGAGGTTAAGATTAGAGTTCGGAAAAGGCTGTTACTAGGTATGCTCAAAAATATGTTACCACTAATAGAAGGATGTAGCAAATATTGAATAATTGAAAATGAAGGATTATGTGCTAATACAGTTATGTATAACAACATTAGATTAATGTAGTAACTTTCAAGATTGGTTGTACTAAAAATTAGAATAGACAAAAAATTGAGAAATTGGGGGGTATAGTTCTACATATTTTTACCTAATACATTCAGGGTGAATATTAGAAGTTAAGATCAGAGTTTGAAAAGGATGTTATTAGGTATGCTCAAAAATAATGTTATAACTATTAGAACAATATGTAAAGGTAAAGGTTCCCCTCGCACATATGTGCTAGTCGTTCCCAACTCTAGGGGGTGGTGCTCATCTCCGTTTCCAAGCCGAAGAGCCAGCGCTGTCCGAAGTCGTCTCCGTGGTCATGTGGCCGGCATGACTAAACGCCGAAGGTGCACGGAATGCTGTTACCTTCACACCAAAGGTGGTCCCTATTTTTCTACTTGCATTTTTTACATGCTTTTGAACTGCTAGGTTGGCAGAACTGGGACAAGTAACAGGAGCTCACTCCGTTATGCAGCACTTGGGATTCGAACCACTGATCTGCCGACCTTTCTGATAGACAAGCTCAGCGTCTTAGCCACTGAGCCACTGCATCCCCTGTTATATTGTTATACATATTTTTACTTAACACTCTTAAAGTGAATATTAGAGGTTAAGATCAGAATTTGAAAAAGGACATTATTAGGTATGCTCAAAAATAATGTTATCACTATTAGAAGGATGTAGCAAACATTGAATAATTGAAAATGAAGGATTATGTGATGATACAATTATGTATAACAACATTAGAGCACGTAAATTTGATTACTCTAATAATTCTCATTGAATTAATACTGCTCTTGTATCAAAACGAATGACACTCAGACACCACACTGATCATGTTTAAAAATTAAAAAAAAAAACTTTACCAAAAAAAAAAGGGAAACAATGAAACAGCCTTGTATTTATTTGTTAAATTAAATTGCATATTTCCATCATGCTGCCCTTCCCTTGAACAGTCACACCTATTCTCCCATGTTTCATTTCTTTTGGAAGGAGAAATTACTAAACATTTAAGGTGCTGGTTAAATATTTTAATGTATTTGCTGGTATAATATTAGGGAATATGGGAATAAAGCTGCATAGCAACCCCTAGGTTAGCTAATTCAAATCATATTCTCAGTTAAGGCACATAGGTACCCACTGATTATTTTAAGTGTCAGTTCACCCTCTGTCTATTTTTCATGTGGATGTAGACTTACTTTTACCCATTATCTCCAATTTGACCATTTACTGTCATTCTTTTTTCATTTATTTATGTCTTTCTTAAAAACAGACTTTTGTTTTAAATTATTTTTTTTAAGTGAAGATGACAGCCTTGGTCATGTAATTGCAACCACTATTTTAACTTTTTAAATGTTCCTTCCAAAAACCTCCAATTCTGCCTTTAATACAGAAGTATGGAGAAGGTGCACATTGCAGAAAATGGCCCCTTCTTAAAGCAATCTTCGGGAAGAAAAAGCTGCTTTTTTGATTTGTTACATGGGTCATAAGAGCTCCTTTATGTGGAGTTCCTTTATGTGGTGACCTCCAGAGACAGCTGAATTTTAACTCCCATGAAGCATAAAGTTCAGCCTTAGGCATGAAAGCCAGCTGGATGACTTTGGGCCAGTCATTCACTCTCAGGCCATAATATCCGGCTCGGGCGATAAACCAATTGGTCAATTCCTATTGCAAACCATGGCTCAGTACTTGGTTGATCCAGAAAAAATAGCAGACCCTGCACTTGTGGGAAAACACTAGGAAGGAACAAAATGCATAAAGCTGCGTAGGCTGCAAATGATGTGTATGGGTAGTCCTCAACTTACCACGGTTTATTTAGTGACCATTCAAAGTTACAACGGCACTGAAAACAACGACGTATGACTGTTTTTCACAGTTATGACCTCTGCAGCATCCCCATGAACATGTGATCAAAATTCAGGTGCTTGGCAACGAGTTCATACCTATGACTGTTGCCGTGTCCCAAGATCATGGGGTCACCTTTTTTGACCTTCTCACAAGCAAAGTCAATGGGCAAGCCAGATTCCTTAACATCTGGGTTACTAACTTATCAAGTGCAGTGAGCCACTTAACAACTGAGTCCTTCGGGAGAAGGGCGGCATATAAATTCAATAAATCTAAGTCTAAAATCGAATCTAATTGAGGCAAGAAAGGTCATAAAATGGGGGGGGGAACTCACTTAACAAATACCTCACTTAGCAACAGAAATTTTGGGCTCAATTGTGGTAGGTCAAGGACTACCGGTGGTGTATTTTGACACACCTTCACAGCATGAAGTTTGAGAAGGGTAACTTAAATGCTCCACCACAATCCTCTCTATACCATAAGAAGCTCTGTTAATGTGCTCAGACTGGGAATATATAAACATCAGTATTTAAGTATTTTCATCTGTGGGGGAATGAAACATATTTATGAAAGGAGCTATTCTTTAAATCCTTAAGTTTTAGATGAGGTACAGATAATTTTCTATGTTTCCATATTTCACCCATTCCTGATTTTAAATTATAGACAATATATTTCCTTTTTTTAAAAAGAAAAACAGCAGTATTCTTGCTGTTCTTCTGGGCTTGCTTACAGTTTAATGTGCTTTGTGCATTGTACATAAATGCTTTCTCCATCTGAGTAATTCCTATCTCCCAACACTTACAAAACGTATTTGTAGCCAATGTATTAAACTACATTGAGATGGAGTAATCCTTACAATAATTTTGAATATTTATTGCGCGCAAATGAAAGAAACTATTCAAACAGTGTCTGTAATGTCTCGTAATCATTTTCTTTGTACAGTAGCCAGTTATAACCAGGCAAACAAACTACCCCAAGCTGTATATATTACATAATTTCCTTTTATCACATCATGGCATTCCAACTATCCAGTATCCTATGTTACGACTTTATTAATCAAATTACAGCAGCAAAATGAGCAGTTAGTCTGCAGTGGAACATACATCTTTTGTAACACTCAATAGTTAGCCCCGAAAAGTCATTATCTGATTATATCTATAATGCATTAGCTTTCCTCTATCTAATGACATAAAAACAGTGAGTATTCAAATTCCAAACTGTGCCATGCTTTAAATTGGCGAAGAAGGTGTTAAGTCTACCTCTTTTTTAAAAAATGTATTCAGGATGAATCTGTTTAGAAAACCAACAAAGCTTTGTTCCATTTTTATTGTTCATTTCTGTTTTTCAGATCAATGCTAATGACGGCCTGTGACCTTGGAGCTGCAACCAAACCATGGGAGATTTCAAGACAGGCAAGTCATGATTAATAGCAGCACAAGAAAGAGGAGGTTCTGTCCCAACAATTTTCCCAGGAACCTGACACGGAAAGGGCCAAATCTGCAGTCAGGTTACAATACCATTGCTTGCATTAAAAAAAAAATAATACCACAGATCTTCTGCTACATCCAGTTTATTGCCTAGTCCTTTTTTTTTCTTGCTTAATTGATAACATTGAATAGTATGAGAGTATTCAAGAGACTCTACATGTAATCAATTAGGATGAACATTTGCATTTTATTAAAAATGTGAATTAAAAAGAAATTTGGCATATCTAGTTGACAGTGCTTGATCCTGGTATAAAATATTAAAGGCAAAGGCTTACCATAAATCTTTGTGGAAGAACTTTTAATTTTTTTTTACTCAAAACTTTACTTAAAATTATTTGAGGGATTGCTTGTTTTTACCCAACTTGATGCATTCATCTGGAATTCCCATCATTTGTAGCCAGAATGGCCTATAACCTTATTAAACCTGGCAAGAGCATTTTTCTCTCTTCCTAGGGAACAGTATAAAAATTTTCATTCATTTATACATCTATGGAGACTCGCTTTCATCCAAATCATGGTTGTCCCAAAGGTGCTTTTTTTCCTTCAAGAGGCAACTGGACTTTCTGGATTTTCTTTGAGGACATTTCGCTTCTCATCCAAGAAACTTCTTCTTGGAT